>JACGTP010000071.1:0-133733 GCA_023678845.1 Mischocyttarus mexicanus | reverse complement strand
ATGTATATTTTATTCAAATGAAATTCTTCTTTTACGAGCATCGTATATACTCTCTCCCGTGCGTACTCATTGCAACGCTTTTTTTCCTTTTTTTTTATCCTTTTATCTATCACAAGCTCGTTCATGCAAGATACGTTCTCCAACTTGCCTTGACTTTTTACGTTAACGGGTAACGAAAAAAAAATCGGGCATGAACGATGATAAAAATAATAAAAATAATAATAATAATAATAATGATGATGATGAATTGGTCGTAAAAAATCTTGGTAGCTGTATGAATTTAAATTATTTTTATTACCTTAGGTTTTCCTTTCGATAGAATATTTCAATCACGTGAACGAGATTCAACGTTTGCCAATCGTATTGATAGATTTAAATAAAAATGCAACAAAAAAAAAGAAAATAAGGTGCGCATAATCGAGCAAATTTATCTATCAAATGCCAGCACAACGCCAATATATAATACCAATCGACATTTATATTCATATTTTAGTTGCATATAATTAATTACAAATGCATACTTCGTAATAATTATTCTTAATTTTCATTCGACAACGTAAGCGCCATTTTAAATGATACCACCTTGTGGTATTTGTTACAATATTTATTCAATTCGAATCAATTTATTGATCCTTCGAATACGTTTCCTTTTTAACATTGTGCAATGGTATTAAACTTTCACAAATATTTATCAAAATAAGTTTTAATTACGATAATATCATTTTTCTTACCTAATTTTCATAAAAATCTTAATAAACGTTTACTTTATTTCAATAAAATTTCTCCGGGTGATGCGGAGGGTGCGGGGAAAGGGGGAGGTTGCAATTAAATTCATGTTTATTAATTTCGATTATAAATTTCAACGGTTACTTCGTTCGAGTAGAATTTCTGTTAAGGGAAAAGAAAACAATTTTTAATTGGGGTATATTAATTTCGATTATAAATTTCTTCAAATGGTTACTTTATTGAAATAAAATTTCTATGGGGATAGAAAAACAATGAAATTCGAGTTTATATTCGTTAAGTGGTCGTACGTAGAAAAAGAAAAAGATATTTATTACCAGTTACGTCTTATAACGTAATAATCGAGTCGCCCACTTTATTTAACGATCCGAGTTTTATTTTAAAAGTTTCCTCGAAATAGGTATAACAAAGTTATAAGTAGAAAAATAAACCTGCTGGAGAATAATCAACGTCACGTGACAAGCACGCGAGTAGATTAATTGGTACAATGAAGATTAATGCGGTGTACAACGATTTTTAATAGTTGAAAACGATGATAAAGAAAAACAAAAAAAAAAAAAGAAAATATTTATCCGTTTAATTGAGCACGTGCGAACACGTAAAAGGCAGATCGTACACGTGCTTAACTCAACGTTTGATTATTTTTCGACAATGCATAATTTAATTTAAACTATTATACTTTTTTATTCGTCGGTATTATGATGAAACCCGAATGAAATTGGAAAAAAATGGAAAATAATTGTTTAGATTAAAACGAAATTATTTTTAAGTTTTCTTTTTTTTTAAATTTTCAATATTTCTTGTTAACTTGGTGACGTAGCATTTTCAATTCTAAACGACAATAAAGTATAAACAATGTGTTTAATTAGGTACGTGCGAACATGTAAAAGACAGACCGATTATTTTTCGAAGATGCATTATTTTAAATTCGAGTAGAATTTATCTTTCTCGTTTTGTTTCTCGACAATTCGGATAAAAGAAAAAAAAAGAAAAAAAATAATTGGATAAGATTAATTACGGATTAATTTGTAAGTATTCACTTAAAATCTACGTTCATCAGATTACTTCGTACCGTTCGTTTAGCAATTGTATTGCATACTCAAAATGCACATAATAATGATGATAATAATAATAATAAGAAAGAATAAAAAACAATGATTGAGAATTATTAACGGTTAGTATTCGATATCATAATAACGTTATAACGGCTAACACAACTTACACACACATGTATATTTCACAGACCGTATAAAACATGTTTCATTATTCCACAATTTACATAATCCTACGATACGAATCTTTATTCAAAGATTTTTCGTAGTTAGACATCTAGCAACTGAGGAATCTCTTTAAGATTAATCAAAGATAATAAACAAATTAGTTCTGGTAATAGGAATAAATAAATACGCGAGTACGTAACCGTCTAACAATTGATTAACATTTAATATCATTCAGGTGTCTTTAATGATTTATTCCAAATTACTAACCACAATCAAACAATAATTCAAATTATTCATTTTCCTTAAACAAGATTTTTTTCTATAAGTTAAAACAATTAAAAATTTATCTCCATTACAAAGTTGACTAACAAAAACACACGCACACATTCCAAACATATTTTTACGAATATAAAATTGACTTTAGAAAAAGAGAGAGAGAGAGAGAGAGAGAAAGAAAGAAAGAATAAAAAAAAAAGATTATCATTTCCGTTCCGTCTCACCGATTTTGGTTCAAGGTGAGCATAAACGTGTCTCCAAGTGTCTGGACATCTTCAACCTGATTGCACTCGAATGCGTTAGGCTACGATTGTCTTGTGCAATTCCTTTTGTTTCTTTCTTTTTTGATTACTCGATAATATTAATAATTATAATAAAAATAAAAATAATAATAATAATAATAATGATAGGAACATATTAGTAGATTAATTCGCAAAGGCTGGTAATGGTAATCCAAGACATAATGTTCGTAAAGATAATTACACGAGCGTGTCCTCTCATCTAGTAATATTAGATTTTTCTGATGTTACCGCATTAACCTAAATACATTACTAAGGTCATTTAAGATTTTCCATGTAATGTAAGAAATCATGTTTATCATTATTATCTGCGTAATTTATATTTAAATCTAACATATATAATATAAATCTAAAATAGGAAACCTGTAGTAGAAAATGATCGTTAAATGTATGGAGTCGCTGTAAATTAAAACCCCATAAAGGGTAACAAATCCTACTTACGTATTTGTTCAAAAGAAAAAACAAACAAAATATCAACGACGATAAATGCAATAATTTTTATCGTTGAGAACCGAATGGATAATTCTTTCTCCCTGTCTTTGTATATTTCTTTTTCTTCCTTTTTTTAAACGTTTTTTATTCACGTTAATTAATCGGTTAATAATAATTGTATTCTTTTGTGTCTTAACTGTTAAAGAATTTAATTATTTCTCGAATAGGGTGATAATCATTATGTCATTAGGAATGTTCACCATACCGTAAATTTTTGGTTTCTATTGTGAGTACCATAAATAGATTATAATTATATTATTTTTCTTTTCAACAGAAGTGTATCTTAACGTTCGTATTTGAAATAATCCCCACTTCCTTAATCAGAAAACTTCTTGTTAGAAACTTAACCATCGTTCAAAGGATCGATTTGTCAATCACAGTTGATAAAATCTCATGTTAACTAACAACAAAGTGGTGTTACGTTACATATTTTCGTTTCCTTTAAGAGTTTACACAGCTATCTAAGGCAAATATCGGTTAAACTAATAATACAACAATCGACCTAACGAAGGTTCAACACGTGTCGTCGTTTCAGAAAATGAGACCCTACCATTACGAGTTTCATTTTACAAACCTGATCATTACATGTTCGTTAACAAGTATAATATCGTCAAATTATCGTATCTCGTTACACAAACTTTCCGTACCACGTACATACGACATTTCCCATTATATCAGTACAATTACGATATATAAAAATAATTTGTAATAATAATAATAATTTATTTTTATATGGTACTCTCAATAGGAACTTTACAAACTACTTATTACAAATATAATATCGTCAAATTATCGTATCATACTACTACTATCTGTTTATGTACACTGATTCACCAGAAGAATTTCGTAAGAATTGTATACCAGTTCGGTTTAATCTTTGATGAGGGGAAAAAAATTGTTTTACAATAAAATAAGTGTGATTGAAAAGTTTTGAGCCTACCACGAGGTAAAACTTCAAAAAAAAAACAAGGAATTAAACATAAAATTTGTCAACTCACCTTTGCATATGTATATTTTAGTTATTTAACAATTTAACAAAAGATAGATTAACTAATTTACATTTTATGGTTTACACAGATATAAAGTGCAAATTGGTATTCCGTTAGAAATTTCAAAAGACTCGAATGATAGATATCCTAACGTTATTATTGTTGTTAAACAATTGATTGATTAATTATTCTTAAGGTTTGTCATTTTTCAGGTAATTATGTTCAGCACGGCAGTACAAAAACTACAATTTTTATATAAGCCTTACGCCTTGGCCGTAGTCTCGGTTGGATATGTTCTCGGCGAGTTGGGACATTACGTGATCGGTAAATATTTTCTATCATTTCTGTGTCATTTTTCATCGTTCATATTATTTAATTTACTTTTTATTATTATTATTATTATTTTTAAAGGGGTTACGAGCAAGGCAACAGCTATAGATTTGCATTACGGCGATATTTCCTGTCAATTGAATTCCACGACTCTGTCTCTGATCGAACTTCCGATTAGATGCGAAAAAGCGCATAACGAAAGCTAGTAAGTTAGGGGTTTAACGTAAAAAAAACACCAGGTATTTCAAAATTAACACCTGATACGGAGAGACTTGTAATATTTTTTTCTTTTCTTCTTTTCTTTTTAAAGAAACAAATATGAAACAAATTATGAGAAGAAATTTTATGCAGAGTCTTACAAACGTTTGAACTTTCCTCGAAATGATGTCGTTGAAGATATATTATTGCATGTGATAATTTGTAAAAATGTTACTTTTGCGTAATTTGTGTCAATAATTTATCGATTATTTAAATTGTTACATTTTGCTTCAATTATTATAAGAAAATCAATTAATTTTGTAATATCTTAACGCGATTATATTATTGAAAAAAGGATAAATAAGTTTACGTTTAACGAGCTTTTGAAATCAGGTGTTCAGGTGTAAGATACAGTTAATCTGTAATGTTACTTACATTGAACTTTATAGTCACACATGATTAAACATACTGTCTACGAAACAACATAGTTAATTACATACAAAGTGAGTCACTTTTTAACTGGAAACGCAAATGTTTCTTTTTCCTGATTCAATAAGTCAAACGATTTGTTAATCTTACGATTTGTAGAAAATAAATTTCATAGTTTTTAATCTTTAAGATAATAAGTTGAAATAATATTCGACGAAATATCGTAGTAAAGCAAAAAAACAAAGATACATATAAATTTTCTGTAAATGTTTCGCCAGTTGCCAATCCTTAGAATTGAATGGCTCATCTTATTGCGAATGGAACTACAATGGCCTCGGTCTGGATTATCAAATTTTGGCAGGGCCAAGTTTCATTGCCGTTTATACAGTGGTAGGAGTCCTTCTGGGTATAGCGGCTGATCGATTCAATAGGTAAATTACTTAAATTTTTTATCATAAAATTCGAAAAAATATTAATGTTTATAAAAAAAAAATACAAAAGATACAAATTATCATTAAAATGAATATAATTTTGATTTACAGGGTCAGATTGTTGGCAATATGCACTCTAATATTTAGTTTAGCCATCATTTTGATGGGAGCTGTAAAAAAATATTGGCATCTGGTAGTTCTTCGAATGGTACTTGCTGCTGGGTAAAGTTAAATCCATTTATTTATCATTTATCTTCATATTTTTAATTACAAATTAGTCTAATCTAGTCGCATCCCCTTTTTCCCAACAATATATTGCATTTTAAAATTCCTAGACAAACTATACAATTGTTCGGTCACGAGATTAGTTTTATGATTCGAGATAAGGGACCTATTTGACGTTTTACTCCTAATTCATAACTTGTAATATTTGTAATCTAAACGGGGGTTACACTAATCATAATTGTAACAGTGAATAGATTTTTTATTTAAAATTCTCATTGAGAGTATATATCCCATATAAAAAAAAGAAATCAAATCTATCAAATGAAAAGAAAAATATTAAAATGAACGAACAGGGAAGCTGGATGCAATCCATTGTCAACTGGTCTTATTTCCGATTGGTTTCCCGAAAAACAACGTGGCCTTGTAATGTCAATTTTTAATTGGGGTATTTACGGTGGTTACGGTATTGCATTTCCTGTTGGTCGATACGTTCCATCGTTAAATGCTTGGGATCTGGTAAGTGTGTTTAAATTAAATATTAAAAAATTAAGAAAATTATTGAACGAATAATTATTTATCGAAGGGATGGAGAGTATGTTATTACGGTGCCGGAATAATCGGTGTAATAATCGCAATTCTTACCGGTCTGACATTAACCGAACCGGAAAGAAAGACCATCGGTGAAGAAAGCGACAAATCCAAGAATAAACAAATTTCCGTATGGAAAGTTATCTCCCAACCAAGAATTATACTACTATGTCTCGCAGCGAGCATCAGACATTGCGGTAAGAACAAAGATTAGCGCAATAAATTAAAGCCGTCACACGGGGAGTGGACCCCCTTAAAATCAATTAGTGCAATGAACGGACTCGAATTATTCTAAACAACAAATAAAAAAGAAATGACGATAATTGATCTGTTCTTTTGTTCAAGGTGGCATGTGTTTTGCTTACAATTGCGATCTCTACTATCGCGATTATTTCCCGGATCATGATCTCGGTTGGTGGCTGTTTGCAGTGACAATTGTAATTGGCAGCATTGGCGTAGTAGTCGGTGGCGTTGTAAGCGATAAATTCGTCGCTAAAATGGGAATAAGATCGAGGGTTGCGGTTTTGGCGATAAGCCAATTAATAGCAACCCCGCCAGCATTTGGATCGGTCTACTTTCAACCACGTTGGGCTATACTATCCCTTGGGATTTCATATTTCTTTGGTAAAAAATGTTCGACAATCCTTAAAACAGTTGAACTACGTTATATTTAATTGGTCAATAACAATTAATCAGAATATTACTTACAAATATTTTCAATAATTCAAATAAAAATGCATAATGGACTAATTTTATAAAGAAACGTTTTAAAACGTCAAAATTTAAATATTGTAATTAAATATTATTGGAAATATTGGGTTGGTGGAAAAAAAAAAGTCGGATTTGTGACCACAATTCAGTGGGAAAATCTGACGTCTTTTTTCCACTAACCTAATGTTATAAAATACAGTTGTGCAAAAATATGGCGTTGTCAGTCAACACGTGACTTCGAGTAATAATAATCAATTATAAATGATACATATTTTAAAACGTATATTAAACATTTATTTATTTATTTATTTATTTATTTATTTATTTTCAGCGGAAATGTGGTTTGGCATAGTTTTCGCAATAGTAGTTGAAATAGTTCCGTTGAATATGAGATCTACAACGGTAGGCGTATTTTTATTCGTAATGAACAATATCGGTGGTAATTTACCGATACTCGTTGAACCAACCAGAATGGCTATCGGATTCCGAGAATCACTATACATTTTCTACGCTGGTTTTTACGGCATAAGTATGTATTTTATGATTTATGTGATTTTTTTCTTCAAATTTTTAATACGCAAGAAAAACCAAGAAGATAATTCACAAGATTCTCATCTATCGCGAATAATTTCTTCTTTTTTTTTTTTTTTCTTAAGGTTCCATAATGTTTTTTTTAACGACGTTTATGATGGACGGACCGATAAAACAACAAGTTAAGAATGTAGAGGACCAAAATGGTGGTTACGATAATCGTACGTACACCAACGACGATGATCAACGCGTTAATTCGACGATGGAACTTCCGAGATTGGCATCAACCATTCGACCGCCCTTTTACGAAAATTCACATCTATAATCTCGTAGTTATTAATTAAATATTAAAAGACATCTCTTAATTATTGTAACGCCGTTTATGCTAGGATTTTGCGGATGTCGTCATTTTGTTAAATGACAGTCCGCAATTTGTAATGTCTTTCAGAAATATTTTCTTACCCAATATCTGTGGAATTATACAAATTGTGGTCCCGTTGCACGTTTCTTTGGATTATTAATTCTTTTTGTTGTTGTTGCAAATGTACAGTACCGTAAAAAAAAATGGCGTTTACGAGAAGTTCAAAAAGAAACTTTTCATCGTTCGAAGAACAAATGAATGACATATTGTCGAATAAATTTTCCATTTTATTTATCTTCTTAATAATTTTCAATTCTTACGAATGCGATTATTGTATCTAATTATGTAAAATACATAAGAAAAAGGATATTATTATTACCATTAAAAACGTCAAGGATAAAATTAATATCGAATATTAAACGCAACCGTGAATTGAGGAAAAATTGTATATTTAGAAAATAATTGGAATTGTTATTGTATCTGATGAAATACAAAATAAAGGAAGATTGTTGCTTTTTATTGGTTTTTGTTGTTGTTGTTGAAGAACAAACGGATCTAACTTAAAACGTATGTCCCGCTTGAAAAAACATAGTAGGCTATTTGTTTCATTTTTTTTCTTTTTTTTTTATTGACAATCACATAAATTAGTTTCACATCGAGCATTCATAAATTTTTCTATATATTATTATTATTATTAATTATTAATTATTAATTATTATTATTGTTCTTATTTTATTATCACATTGTTAAGACGATGATAACAACGTCCGAAAATTGAATTTCGGGTAAACATAAAAATGAGAAAGACAATAACAAAAAAAAAAGTAAACGCGATTAAATAATGGAATTACGTGTTAGGAAATTCAAGAGATTTTATTATCTCGACGATTAAAAAAAAGAAGAAGAACGAAAAAAAAAGAGAGAAACCATAATTAATACATAATCGAAATTACTGATCGATCGTTTAACGAATCAACAAAACGTTTGGGATCGAAACTATGATCAGAGTAATAATAGTAGTAGTAGTAGTAGTAGTAGTAGTAGTAGTAGTAGTAATAGCTGCTTGTATTCATTCGATCGTAATAATAATATTATCATTATTACTATTATTATTTACAGCGATTATTTAATATAAATAATAGAGGTAAATATATATTTGTAATGTACAAAATATAATAATCATATTTTTTTTTCGTAAAAGGTATTAAAAATCCTCGACGCATTTAAACCAAGGAATAATAAATTGTCGTGATTTGTCATGAAATGCTTGATGGTTAGTTGTGTTGTGTGTGTGTGTGTGTGTGTTTGCGTGTACATAAATATTTACATAATAAAAATTAGGTGTCAGCGTGCAATCGCTTTTGTAAAAAATATCTTTTCGGACATATTTTTCTTTTTCTTTTTTTGTCTCTACATGGAATATACACTTAACGGACACATACACATAGTAATATATATAATTATTATAATTTAATTGAAAGAGGTATTACACACCCGAAAGATTAACATTCAAACATATATAATATGGAAGGGTTGACGTATTGTTGTGGTAAACATTTATTTTTCCAACGAATTAAATATTTTGTTGAGAAATTCTGTACGTCGTAAGCAAAATGTTTGTCGTGGCCGTGCATTAAAAATTTTGATTAAAATTAATAAACTAAATTAATATAATTTACTAAACAGAAAAGGAAAAAAGAAAAATAAATGTAAAAATAAATAGATATTCTAAAGTATTTTAAAAAGACAGAATTAAATTAATAAATTATAAATTTTTTTCTCTCGTTGCTTCGATTTTTAAATGGCGTATTTTTAATAAACGCGAAAAATTACCTTCGCCATTTTCTTATTATTTGGAAAGAATTGTTCTCGAGGCGGCACAACGAACAGATATTTTGCAATTTGACACTACGTTACTACTACAACAATAACAACAACAACGACAACGACGACGACATGCACACGCATAGAAAAATACGTACCTATACTATTAAATAATAATTTATAGTAAAATAGTAATATATATATAGATAATATATATAGATTATTGTTAATCGCATAAACGTTTATATAAATATTCGCGAATAAGACCTGATAAAAAGATATAAAGAAATATAAGCAACGTTCTTTTTTTCTTTCTCCTAGTTGCAATTACAATTATGATTGCATTATAATATAATCTGGTTTATAAACTCGCGAGATAAATTGTAATACTAGCGGGTACGACTGTCGTCGCTTTACGCAAAATACTTTTTAAATAAAAGTTCTTTTCTTAGTCTCGTCTTCCTCTTATCCTTTCTTAAAAAAAAGAAATAAAAAATACACAAGATGATAATACGTGAGATTATTAAATAAATCGGTTGCGCATTGTCGAACAGAAAAACCACAGACTAACAAACATGGCAGTTTGAATTTGTCAATATTTTTAAGACACGATTAAACAAAATACAAGATAATTATAAAAATTCACTATATATCGATATAAAAAAGCAGCCAAGGTTAAAATCTAGAAGAAAATTCAATTTGATCTCAAGGACCCCAACACCCCCTCCCAAACCCTTGAAGATTATTCTATCCACCTATCTGGTTTATAAAATACCAGTTACATTAAATAACATTTATACTTATTAATAATACATAATGTTTACGATGCTTGCTTACAATGTGTGTGTGAAACACGCACGTATTTTTTTTCTTTTTTTCAATTAAATGTATTATTTTTACTTTCTTTCAATTCGTTTATATTTTTATGGTTGCTGGTCTATTAATTAATAATACGCAACGAGACTCTATTTGTTGTACTTTTAAGACTTATAAAGAGACAGGATACAGACAGACAGACAAACTTCATACATATAAATATACCATAGGAACACACTATCCATTCACTTTGACTAAAGTTTTTAGGTTGAGAGGAGGTCTACGGAAGTAGATGAAGAAAAATGAATAATAAATACATTGACCAGATAACGAGTAAGTATATGTGTATATTATATATATATATATATATATATGTATATACGGTATATATATTTATATAAGATAAGTCACTTTAAATGGAATCCTCTAAGGATATTTTTATCGTTTTATTAAGTAACTAATCTAATGATAAGAGAAGAAAAGATTATTCTTACGTACATTTATATATATATATTTATTTTTCATTTTTAATTAATATTATTCTCTCTTGTATCATCGCGGAGAAGAAAAATATGTTAAAGTTTCCATTAAAATGACTCAACTCATCGGAACATTAGTAAACAAAGATTACCTTCTATGGATTATGACGACAATTCGTATATTTCCGCTATTATAGCTATTCATACAATTAGGCTTACTCGTAACACACATACACACGATCTTCTAAACAACTCGATCGTATTCTAAAAAGGAAAACAAAAAAGAAAAAAAGAAAAGGTAAATTGAAACTCGTAGATCGAAGTAAAATTGATCTAAATTAACGAGTTTTAAACCCCATCCCCCCCCCCCTTCCCCAAGGAACACGATGATTGATTTATCATTGCTATTATCAACAACAATCGTCGGTTGATGTGGTAGAAATTTGCGTACTTGCGCCACTGGAGAAGCTACTTCTACAGGTTTCAACAGCTAATGCCGTATCCGGTACCTGCACGAATTGTACCTTTTCTTTAGGCCAACGATTCCTACCGTAAACGCAATTGAATATATTGTAACGATTGTCAAGTTCCAAATGGCTGAAAGTGTTACTGTGACGTCTCTTTAATACTTTTTTCGCCATGAGACTACGATTATTTTTATAAGATAATTCTTTCTTGAAGCAGAAAAATTTTCTCAATTCTCTTTTAACGCGTTTAGAACGATAACCAAAAAGCAAAGGACTAACGTAAGCAGCCAATACGAGAAAACAGAGTACAATAACGTCATACTCGTGTGGAATTTTACGATTATTGTATGGTGGAAGATTTTTAAATAGCAATAATATCTCGTAAGGTGACCAACATATCAAACCCATAACTATAACTAATGCGCTTATTCTAGCAGCTCTTGTTTCCTCTCTGTACCTGAACAACGAACCATTACTGATCCTATATTTGAGAGAATTAATATAACTCGAAGTACTTCTAACACTTGCGACCCTATACAAAGTGTTTTTGTTAGGCGCTGGAGTAATTGTTACGATTGGTGTCAAAAGACATGCCGACGTTTCGTTACTGGCACCGTTAACAACTATTTCTCTAGGTTTTTCACCAATATTTTCTACATCGAATACTTCACAATTGTCTGCTATAACCTCGGTTATTTCAAAATCCGACGGTACTTCTCCTCCTCCTCCTCCGTCATTGTCATGATGATAATGTTTATCATTTTTCAAACGTTCCAATTCGTTACAATCAGACTCGTCAACGATATTTCTACGATCTTTGGTCCGAATTAAAGCCTCGTTGTTTATTCTAGAACTTGGTGTAACATAAATACCATCTACATCTAAGTTGTCATTTTGTTCATAAAAATTATCAAGAGCAGCAGAAACAACAGTAGCAGCAGCAATAGCACTTTCGTAGGCAGTTTCGTAGTCAGAATACGATGGAAGATACGTTGTAGTTGATTTATGTTCGATGTTACGCGTATCCTTTTCTTCTATAGTTGAACGAAAACATTCCGAATTGACGTCCTCTTCCGTATCAGAATTTCTTAAATCGATTATACCATTGTTCTCGTTCAACCAAGAACCTCTCTTACTTTCGCGAATTAACATTTGATCATAGAGAAGATTCTGTGGTGATTTTTGTCTCATATCCGATGATCGATCTAAAAAATGATTCTTTGTCGGATGATCATATTTGTTACGATCAGAATACAACCTTGGTTCGTTATTTACCGTAATATCAGTTTTTTGGATCGAAATAGAAATAGGATTAAGCAACCCGTTTTTTGATTTGTTATTATTGGTTTCCTCCAGATGCGAAGATTCATCGGCGTCCATGCCCAAAGTAAATACAACACCAGGAGACGAGGAAAGCTCGTTGTTGGTGACAGGAGGTGAATGATTTAACGAGTGAATTTCGGATATCGATGAAAAGGAACGTCCACGAGGTATTTGACTTCCTGCCGGTTGGGTTGTTTCACTCGTTTCGTCGATCGATGAAAGACTAGAAATTTTCGGTATCCTTCTAAAGTCATCCACTAAATTATCAATTTGATGATTCTGTTGTTGTTGTTGTTGTTGCTGTTGTTGTTGCTGCTGTGATTGTGTATCTTCGCAAAAACTAGCCGATGAAAGAATAGGCCTCGAACCAGTTCTCCTTGTTCTTTCCGAATTTCTATGCGCAGCGGAATAAATTTTCACGTATATCCAACATACACACGCAAACGGTAAAAGATAGGCTGTTAAACTATGCAGAATAGCATAAATCATACCATACGTCATTGGCATTCCGTTTAAATTATTATTATTATTATTATTATTATTATTATTATTATCATCATCGACGTATTCGATCCATTCCGTTTCGATATCGGTGATGATGGCGGTGGTATTGTTCGCGATTATGGCAAAGCTCGAATTGCTGTTTTGCAAATATGTGGTAGAGTTGAGTAACAGATTACCACCATCAGTTGGCATTGATTGCAAATTACAAGACAGCCATAAACTACGTGGATTTGGATTTAAGAATGCCATTATGGCAAACATCGATGATATCAACCAAACGGAGAATATCAAAATCTCAGATTTTACTTTGTCGACTTTCGCCCGATATCTCAATGGATCCACCACTGCGAAATATTGGTCTATGGCTATCAGGAAAACTGATAACACCGATGACGTTGTCATCAATGCTGTTGCACCTTCCGACATGGCGCAGATTTTGCCGGCCGACAACACCGACGACGACGACGACGACGACGGCGACGACGAATCAGATTTCGACGTTGAAGAAGCATCCATGATCAATAATGGATTCAGTAGGGCACAAATTAACAGGTTCGAGACAGTCAAGTTCATCACGAATCTGAAAAAAATAGAGACATTGTTTTAAAAATTACATGAACTTTTTTTTAGGATTTTCTTACAACTTTAGATTTAATTTGAAGAGCAGGAAAAAGGTACGAAAAAGATTTGATTGCGTAGAGAAGAAAAAATTAACGATTTATCAAAATACTTATACAGGGGAAGGTCACACAGGGAGGTTTTTATTAGTCGTCAAAAAAATTTCTAAAAAATGCTTAAAAAACCAGTTAATCCACATACATACATTAGAACGTTCGTTGAAATACAAATGTTCATTTTTATCTTTCTATCGCGTTTGTATATTTCCATAATAATATTAATTACCCAATAGCGTGATTACAATTAAATCAAAATTTTCTGATTATTCTTGCCGAGTTTAATGTGATTACTATTTTTCAATATGTGTTTGTGTACGTAAACTTAAACTTTTTTGAGATGATCGTAAATTTAAAGAAAACTCTACGAAAAGAAATTTTTGTTGCTTTCCGCGTTTTCTGTTACCAAAAATAATATTGAGTATCTTGTTAGAGAAAGATATTAATTCATCATAACCAGGACACAACTAGGACAAATCTAGGATAAATTTAGAACGTTTATATATATATCTCAAAATTTATCGAAATGTTCGAAAGATTTCTTTTTTTTTTTTCAACACAGTATCCGAATACGAAATTTTCCATTGCCGACAATTCAGGCTACCGTGCAGCAAAATTACCAGCATCAGCAACGTTCAACCAGTTCTTCTCGCGTATTTTTACTTATTGCATAGACAAAGTCAATTTGTTTTACGAGAAAATATTTATTAAGAGAAATCTTAATGTTGTCGTAAGAGAAAATTTTGGCAAAGAGATTTGTACACAGGGTAATACAAAAAGACATTTTATTTTTGCATCTTTGTTGGCCACGCTTCTTAACGTTATTTCGTTTGGAACATTTATTTTTGGGGTTTAATATTTAATTCTATTTATAATCATTCTCTTAACAAGATCTCTGTTCAATAACGAATTTTAAAATGTGATACGTTTTATTCTACAATGTTCGAAATATTACACATCGAGTTATATTCAATATTTCATTTGAACGATTCTGTAGAGAAAAAACGATTTCTCATTTTTCATTGTGATGAAATTAGCCGTTTCTTTTTTCTTAAATTAACACAAAACAAAAATCAGAAACAGTAAGAACACCAAGAACAACAACAATAACAACGAGAACTAATAGATTAGTTGTTTAGAAATAAACGATACGAAAAATTATAAAATTTCTCACGAGTACTAACTTTTAGTTAAAAAAGACATTTTTGGTCGAAGAAGGTAGAACGATCACAAGTTTTCGAAATAAAGAGTAAAATGAAAACGAAAGTGGAGGTGGGGGAAAAAAAAAAGAAAAAATGGAAAGAACGAAAGGGAAAAGGTTCTCAGGATCGGTGAAAGGACAACAATAATAACAACGATAACAACAAAAAGACGAACCTGTTCGAAATCGTTCGCAATCCGGGTCGTATAAGAAAGGCGAGAAAAAGGATCGCATTGAGAAGGAAACAGCCAAAGAGTACAAAACTCCAAATGGCGATTCCTGGATCCTTCCACCATTTTTCTATATCTCCAAGATCCATTCATAAATGATAGCCTATGGCCGAGTACCTGAAACAATTTCAATCATTTTCTTCCTATATTAATTCTTCACATATTGGCTTGGTGAAGAAAAAAATGTCGGATTTTCCCATTGAATTGTGATTTCAAAAGAATATTTAATAAGAATAGAAAGAAAGATATTTGTTAATATAGTTGGAGTGATTGTTTGCCATAATTTAACTCGATGACTTGATTTTTTCTTTTATCTTTTCAATTCACTTATTAATTAAAACAAATAATTAACGGGTTCGACAAATGTAGTTTGACGATATAACCAAACGATAATGGTGTATTAATATTATTAACACTTATATTATAATGAACAATCTACAAAGCATTTATCCTCGTCACGTTATAAAAGCATATTTTCTAGCTATACCGCTTTCACTCTCCCAGGCCAAAGTTCAAACTTCGCGTTAGATTCAACTGTTACGCAAAGAGACATTTCAAAGTCGATAGCGACCTTCGAGAAATCTTAAACGTGAGTCAGGTATAACATGAAAAAAAGAAAAAAGAAGGCAAATTTATTGCATCGTTCTTCTAGGTCAGTGATGGTAAATCCTTCTTCTGTTTTTTTTCTTTTTCCACGCTGGAGATTCAAATCAAATATAAACAATTATTTTTATTTATTTATTTATTTATAACGGGGTTTTTAAGTGTCACGTTTACAAAATTTAATCCTTCATGCGCAATTGTTTCGAAAAATATTAAATAAGATAATTATTAAACCGGTTAAACGATTTTGCAAAAGTCGATTTAAAAATTAAAATATAATTCGTCATTATCTATTGAATATCTGTAAAATATTATATCATTTATAATAATTATACTAAATTATTGGGGTAGTTAGTAAGCGTTTTATTGTAAAAGAACGAAAATACTCATATGGGAGAGAATGTAAAAATATTTCAAATTTATAGAAATTATACTGAATAAATAAATAAATAAATAATTAGACGCTTAAAACTTTAATATTTTAATAGTAAACAAAACGTGTCGTATATCTATCCAACTTTTTTGAAAACACCTCTACTCTTATATATCCGCAATTTATTAACCATATTTAATTTATTAATATTACTATCTATTATTATTTATAGAAAATATATTTTGCGCAAAGATTTGAAGTATATCACAGAGACCGATTGGTAGTAGTGGGAGGAAGAGAGGGAGGAAGGGAGAGAGGATGGGTGATTCGCATTATCGTTAAGTTGCTAATGCATTTTGAAGTATTTGAAATATCATCGTGCAATTTCGTCATATAGTTCGATAACGCTTGAAAATAGGTTAATTTCGAGATGTCTGAAAGGAGAGAAAAAACAAGGAGGAGGAGGGATGAAAAGAAAAGAAAAAAACCTATATGACACGACCTCGATACCGTAACGTGGCACCGAAGTTGAGGCTTTTATATTTAGGTTTCAACGGGTTTCCCCCGTGAACGAGCACCCATCATAAAAATACCTCTCGCTATGCAAGAAACAAGTTGGACCAGAAAATAAGAGATTATTATGTCTTACGTATTATTATATTCGTCAACGATCTTTAAACGCCTTTTTATTTTTTCTTATGTTTTGTTTTTCTTTTTTAAATCGATTCGTAAATTTCACGAAAAACTTTTCATTTACGCGGTACGGTTCATTTACGTTGTGCCCATTCATTTATTCGTTCGTTCGTTCGTTCGTTCGTTCGTTCTTTCTTTCGTTCGTTCATTCATTCATTATTTCATTTATTTATATATATTCATTCATACAGTTAAGAATAAATAAATAAATAATTAAATATATATGTTATTAATAAATATAAATATATTTAAGCGTGAAATAAAGGTAAAAATAATGGATTTGTTTTTCTCCCAAGCTAATATATATATATGGTAGAGTTAACATTGATCTTATTTTTATTCTTATCTGGATTGACCAATCATTGAACAATATTACGTGTATTATTAATACCAAAAGAGAGAGACACAACACACACACACACATACACATACACGTGCGGAAGATAATTCAAATTGTTTTTCTCGAGTCTCGTGACTTCTCTCTCGCATGGGGTAAAAATATTTATCTTTGTTTTTTTTTCTTTAATATTTTTTTCTGTATTGTTCTTTTATTTTTCTCTGTTGCAAAGCTTTCCAATTGATAAAGTCTCAAATAATAAATATCAATGTTTATTGATATTCAGAGAAACTATGTTACTTCATTCAGTTCATCGTTAGTATTATTTCTTTACGATGGAAAATTTTGCAAACGCTGTTGTTCTTGTTTTTTTTTATATTATTCGTAGGAGTATTTTCATATCTAATGTAAAAATGTATTGTTTTTAATAAACATGTTGAGTAGAACAACGACAATGACCGAGTTAAGATTAATATTTGTTCGGAATAAATCATAATTGCAAATAATTAAACTGATTAAATAAATAACTGTATGCGAATTATTTTTTTTTAAATTTTAATTAAAAATATATGAGAGAGAGAGAGAAAGAGAGAAGGAATAGTGTTCTATTATGCCGCATGCAATGTCGACCTTCCACACGTGGTTGCTTAACGCCATTTGGCATCGTATCAAATTTTCAAATCGAAAGAGTACTGACATGGGAACTTGTCCATGGCCTGTGTACATAAAGAATGAAAGAGAACCCAATCATTGAGATAAAGGTAAATACGGTAAATTTTCAATTTTTCCAAGAACAACAAAGTATGCAAAATATGTTAAATATCATATTGCTTAGTCATTTAATGATTAAACTCAAATTAGGCAATAACGATTCCATATATTATATACGTTGACATTTATAAGAACTCATTTACATTTTTTCCCTGTTTTTGGAACTTTCATATACGTTCTCCGTATATTTTATTTTTTAAATTTCGTTACATTAGGTCGTCCCAAAAATATCTTGCATCAAAATAAAATAAAATAAAATAAGATAAAATTAAAAAATATATCTTGAGAGTAAAACTTATTGAAAAAAGAAAAAAAGAAGAATATCTTATGGGACAAACAAATATTTCATTATTATTATTATTATTACATAACAATAAATAACTATAATATCGTGTAATATTATTTTTATCATTACTGTTTTAATCAACATCTTATCGTGCAATGTTATTTCACTTATTTTAATAAATGTTATCACATTTTTAATGGTAAACGCGTAATCTGAGTTTCCACCTTGACGAACATAACTAATCGTCTTATTTCATAATTAAATAGTATTATATATAATAAAGAAATAGTGTGAAATAATAAATTATTGAAATTTAGTTGAAACAAAATGATACCCGCACATATACGTCCCATCTTTAACAAATGGGGTTAATAGTTGTATAAATAATTATTAATATTATATGAAACAATAATGATTTTCTATTAAGAGCATATCGATAAATGTTCGCGAAAGAGTTAGCCACACGATTCACGTATCGTAACGAACAAAACGGCTATTCTAAAAATATCAAACCAAGCTCGCTAATCAAGTGTGCTCAAGCAAACCATATGTATATGCGTAATGTAAATACATACATACATACATAGGCATATACGTATATTCTATCTATATGTATCTCGACTTACTTATACACATACAAGTATCTACATTATGTTACTCTTTTACAACTATATGCATGTTAGTAAGACGTAAGGGATAACGTCAAACGGACAAATTTAAAGCAGATGTATGAAACGTTAACATTGTTAAAGACTTCGTAAAAGATGACGCACGTGTCAAGGCCAATGCACTAAAAACATTAACGGAGACAGTTTCGGTTTTAGGATATATTACCCCATTCATTTCTAATAATCTTTCATTTATCTAAAGTTGTTTAGACTCATGGATGATGCTACTGACTGATGCGAGGAGTACTGAAATGTTAGGAATCGTTATTTTTAGAAACAGTAAATGCTAAGATTTTCATAGTTTATTACGGTTGCCAAGCATGGTCGATGACCCACAGAATTACGAGCACTTCATTTTTTCTCTAACAAAATTATTTCGCCGAGGGAATCGAAGATAAATATACAAAATGATTCCACATTACGCCCTAATTTTTTTTTTATTTCGTAATAATTTATCGTTTGACAATTATTCATGATAAATGGATTTAATTCTTTTTTTAACGTACACCCTCTCTTAAAAAATTATTAATTCTTGAGGAATAAAAATAATGATGAAAATTGAATTAAAATCGAACTCTTGTTCAATTTTAATTCCCCCTTCTTAGGGAAGAAATATTTGTAATATGGATCGTTAGCAAATATCTAGGAAGAATCAATTAGTATACTTTTTTTTTTTTATTACTTGGCTTTCCTTCCTCATTTTCTTTATCCTAGGAACACACACGTATTACACCACCACCACTACCATCACGTGCATGCACAGTGAAACAACTTTCAAATCGTATTTGCTTCTTTTAATGCGGGCTTGTTGTTGAATGCGTGCCATGAACGAAATTATAAACACTCTTTTTTCTTTTTCCTTTAGCTTTTATCTCTTCCGGTATACACGATCGATCGATGTGTATATCGAATTTATTTTTCATACTTTAGGAAATAATCTTTTTAAAGTGTCTCTCTCATAAGGTACATAAATCTAGCAAATATTATGATTTTTTCTAGTTACGAAAAAAGAAAGAAATAAAGAAAAAAACCCCAAAAAATAGTTCGATAAACAAGACGCAGTAAATGTCAATAATTAATTCTTTCATTTCAATTAATTGCAAACGAAGAAAAGAAAAAAATAATATCAAATAAAATATTGCAACGAATGTTTTATATTACAATAAAAAAAAATTAAACAAATCGAATCGGTAAATAACATGTTATAGATATTTAATAAATTATTGAGGGAAGGGAAGGGAAGGGGGGATAGTTCAGTGCATAGAACCACTCGTATGAAAGATATTTAATAAATCATAAATTGTTTGCGAAAGTTTATTAGAGATGATGAAAACAAAAAAAATGGGGAAAACGAAAGAAATACTTTGGCACAATCTGGAATTTTTGATAACAGTGACAGTATTCGAAATAAATGCGGATATCATTTAGAATGTATATATATAGAATACGAAACCTTGTTGGATACAAAAAAAAAACCGTAGATAATAAAAGAATTGTCGGTGTTACTCACCCGTGTATGCGAAAGAATTAGGCTTTATGATAAGCGTTAACGATCCAGAGTAAACAGTGATGAACACGAGACATCTTCCTGTTTGATACCTCGTAGTTGCTAACTACGAAGCTGATCTTCTTCTTCTTCTTCTTTGTCGTAGTGGTAATCGTTAATACGTTCTCGCTGATATATTCCACTTCCTACCTGGTAAAGACCTTGAGAATAAAAACGAGAGAATATGGTAAATGATAGAAGAACACCGTGACTTCTCCTCCTCCTCCTATCATTTCGAATTTATATTTCGACACATTATTAATTGCAATCTTGACAAAAAAAGAAAAAGAAAACAACAAGAAGAACGAATCGTATATGATTCGCGATTAACTTTTATTCCAAAATTCAAATCAGTTCAAATTACTCGACCGATTTTTCAACGAAATTGCGAAAAGGAAATTTAATTTTTTTTTAAAGATCAACAAAAGATCTCTTTTACCTTTCATCGACAACACGATTGGTGGGTGAGGTGATCGTTCCAAATATAAAACGTAACGAAAGAAAGGAAGAATGAGCGAAAGAGAAAAAAAAAAAGAAGAAATAATCGTTACGTAAAACACACATACGTAAAACACACATACGTAAGTAGATCAGACAAATTTGTATCTTCTCGAGGTATTAGGTCCCAGAAACATGGGAAAAAGTAATGCAAAGCTATGATCGGTATTTTCACTAATCTATTTTTTTATTTTCGTTTAAAATAAATCGTTATTTGTCTCTCAAAAAAAAACGCTACGAATTAATTCCAACATTTAATACTTTAGACGAATTCCGATCTCGTGAATAATAATTCCTTCAAGTGTTTTTAGTAGTATCTCTAATTCCATTAAAAAGAAAAGATTGAAGTAGACGATATAAGAGTTGTCCTCTCAGAAAGTAGATATGCACGTAATATATGTGTCGAAAATGCGATTACAAGTAGATAAAAAAAAAAATTCTAAACATCGAAGATTCCTTCTCGAGATATCGAACGAGATAACTTTGAGAGAGAGAGAGAGATAGATTATCGTAATCATGTTTTATACATTAAATATCTAAACAGAGACAAATAACTCTAAGAAATGAAGTAACTACAATGTGCCTAATCTAATCGTTCGAGATCTTATAATCTATATCGTGTGTTAAGAAAGGAACAAATAAATGACATGCGGTACTCGAATTGTAAAATGGTATCGTCGAATAAAAATATGATGCCTAAAGCGTTGCGTAAGAGATATTCTTTTCTATTATCATTCGTCCCTTATTAAATAAAAAAAAAATAAGATTATTATTATTTCGATTAAATAACGAGGAGGAGGAGGAGGAGGGGAGAAGGGTGGGTAGGTGGTATCGTTAATAAGTGATCACGTGGATAATTGAAAAATCGATTTGGAAATTACGTTAGATAGATGATCATGATCTATCGCGATAAATGATTTATATGACTAACATTTTGATTCCGTGAGACAACATACGCGATAAGCGTAATATTAAATATATGTATATATCAAAAGATTTATTAAATAGTTTATATATGAGTGAAATACGAACAAGATTAATATTCAAAATTGTTTGCGACCTTACGAAACGATTTTATGGAAGAAAAGAAAAATTAAAATTGTTCCGATTAAAAAAAAAATTCAACAAAAATTGATTACTATACGAGAGAGAGAGAAAGAGAAATTTATTGAAGTTTCGATCCGGTCTCGACTCCTTGTTATGAAAATGTGTCGATCTTTCCCCGTGATGGAAACGATAAATCACGTCGAAAAAGCAGTTAGCGTGCTTTTAAACCATCATACTCAAAGCAGACCCTGGCACGAATCCTTGAATTTGTGGACCATCGAGTGTTTCGCGGTTTCTCTCTCTCTCTCTCCGAACGAATATCAACCCATTAAATCGTTCAATCTAATTAAGAACGTCCGCCAATAGATTGATCTCAATTTCAATTAAAAATAAATAAATGGAATGAAAAAAGAGAGTTAAAAGAAAAAATGAAATGCGAATAGCAATTTAAAAAAAAAAAAATTGTTGGGAGGAAAATAATATTTAAAAGTAAAGGAATAATTTAAATTAGGTCGGTCGTTCATAAAACGTCCACCAATAGAATGATCTCAATTCGTAATTTGAAATAATATATAAAATACAACGTATGAATAGTGGGACAATTTAAAAAAAGAAAATGATGTAAGAAAAATTACATTTAAAGATACAAAGGACAAAGGAAATAATAATAACCAAATCGCTCATTAGTTCATTGGATTGTTTTGATTATACGATTTATACTGTATGCTATTTTACGATGATTAAGAAGACAGTTTCCACGTGTGAAAAGTAGTCAAAGTCTAAAGATCAAAAAGAAAAAAAGAAAAAAAGAAAAAAAGAAAAAGAGAAGAAAAATGAGAAATCTTTCCTCGTTGAGGAATATTTTTTCGCGTTTAAACGTTAACGACCTGGTGAAGCAACGAACGATCATTTTTAATGCTCGATCGATCGCATTTGTTTTTCCCTTCTTCTTCTTCTACTTCTCCGGTTTAATAATAATAATAATAATAATAATAATAATAATAATAATAATAAATATAAAATATATGTATATAAATGATTATATATATACGATGAAATAAAAAAGAAAAAGATTGGTTTTTAATTGGTGATAAAATTAAAAAGAAAAAAGAAAGAAAATTTATCTACCACCACGATTCGAAAATAATTAATTTCAAGTATATTCCCAATTAAAAATAAATAAATTTTAACTATGGTAATAAATCGACAAAGATTATCCATTGTGGCAGTCCATAGTGGTAACTATTGCGAAATATTGAAGTTATGTATGTATGTATATATCTAAATCACGTGAATTATTCCGTTGAACATTACCTTACGTAATATTCGAGATTATCTTTATTTCTTTTTTCTTTTTTCTCTTTTCTTATTAATGAACGTAGTGTTCTATGGTAGAAAAGAAAGGTATCTTTCGGTGTGTTGTATATTTTCAAATTCATCCAACAAATCTCGTCATACCTTATATTATATAAAAAGAACATTTGTTTCTCAATTAAAAATATCCTGACTCTCTTTTATTTATTCCCCTTTTTTTTTCTTTTTCTTCTCTTCTTTCCTTTTTTTCTAATAAAACCTCTTTTTTACGTCGAGAATTTCAAAATCTTTTCGACCCACCACAGACATATTAATATTATTATTATTTATTTTTCAACGTTAAATGTTAATCAGAATTGCGCAATTCCCAATTTGCACGCCATTTTCGGATAATCAAATCGAACTTATAAATCTAGAGAGTTATGCGCATAATCAAATCACGTGAACTATTTCTATTCTTATTGTGTATGTGTGTGTATGCGCGTGTATGCGTGTGTATGCGTGTGCGAATATTATCTTACGTAATATAATATTAGAGATTATCTTTCTTTCTCTTATTCTTTTTCTTGTTGATGAATGTGTACGATGATCGAGAAGAAAGTTAAAGAATGAATCGATTCATGTTCCCTCAATGTATTATCAAATTTGTTAAAACAAACTCTATTGTTTTTTTTTTTTATACAATATTCCAATTAAACGAATCATACAAATATCAAAAAATAATTAACACACTCTTTTCATATAAATTTTATCAAATTTATTTCATACGTGGGGGTTGTGTTGGGGGGGATTGAAAAGTTTTTAACTTAACATCGAAACAATTTTTTTGATTTATTTATTTTAAAAATAATAAAAGTAGTTTTTCTTTTTTAATTATTTTTACCAAGGACTCATAACTTTTGTAACCTACAGATCATTTCTTTTTATAATACGAAATGTGTCCGTGTTCTATTCTAATTGCATGATTTCAATGTATAAGACATTTTCTGAGAATCAATCAATTGAGTAAATCTAACAAGTGTAGGTGTACAGAAAGGAAAGGAAAGGAAATGAGGTACTATTTCATGGAACTTTCCTCTTAATATTGCTGGTACGAACCGTTGTTTGTGACACGTCACGAAACGCGTTTTACATTTCCTTATTGAATGAGCACGTTCGATCGTTACGCACGTTGGATCGAATGTTTTCCTTTTGCGTGCACGCCAAAATCGATCAACATTAACGATAATAATAATAATAATATATATATTATATACTTTATTAAATATTAGTTGTAATAAAAGGAAATCCATTTTAGGCTTGAAATTCGTTTTACTACACCCAATATGTTATATATATATATATACACACAAAAATTAATCGATGGTAGTCATATTTATAAATTATTCGTAAGAATATATTTCTGAATTATTTTATATCAAAGTGGAATTTAATCTGAAAACGATGATGTCATTTCATATTTACCGAACCGAGACACGATTTAATCTATTCCCATTCACGTATTCGAAATTTTAAAAATTCCTAATTCTATCAACGTTAAAGGAAAATGATATTGTCAATAATTATAACAAGAAAGAAAGTAAAAAATGCAGAAAGAAAGAAAGAAAGAAAGAAATAACAAGTTTATTATCTTGGCAAATATTTAGTTATAAGTATTGACAAAATTTCTCCTCATTAACGTCATAAACGTTTGGTTGACGTTCATCAAACACTTTGTCCTTTTTTTCTTTTTTATTACAAAAACCCACGTGTCCAAGAAGTTATGACAATAGAATAGCGATAAATGAAAATAAAAAGATTTATTTACTTTTTAATCATTAATCATTGTAATAATTTTTCTTTGATTTACTTCTTCGCTGTCATAATTACATGTTCACGTATATACACACGTCTAGTGAAAAGTTAATAGACTTACAAACACTATAAAATCGCATAAATATATCCGGAGAAAGTTATTATAAGCATGGCTTATTAACTCACATATACTACTACAATATATAAATTTAGATAATACTTTTTTCATCTCAGGTATATTCTCGATAGAAATCAAAAATAATTATCAAGTATAATAATAATAATAAATGTTTAAAGAAAATTTAACAAATATACAATATTATTGATTAATTTTTTCGTTAAAAAAAAAAAATTACCTGAGTGGGTTGAAAAGTTTTGTGACCGATTTAAAAATAATTTGTTTTATTTACAAACAAAAATATAAAACAATAGACTTTTTTTAACGGATCTAAATAACGATTAATCGTTAATTGTACGTTGTATAGTCAATTGACACCTCCTCCTAGATGGTATCGAATACATCATTAAAAATATTCTTTTCAGAGCACGTAAAAATAATTGCTTTTTATATGCCGTCATTCGATTGCGGGACATGGACAAATACGGGCTTGTATTTAGAGATACGACATATACAGAATGTAATAGTTTTTCAGTTGCTTGATTTTTAATACCTAACAATTTCTGTCCCTTTTATATTGTACTAAATAGTTTCTTTGTTTCGTATAACAAGAGTTATCATAAAACAGAACTTTTGTAGAAATTTAGCACGACTTGTGTTCTCGCAACACGGCATATTTAAAAATACATTTTCTACAAATTTATTCGTCATATTTTAATATAGAAAAAAAAAATATATAAACATTTGCGTCCAAATCAAAATTATATTCCTGCAATTATTATATTATTTTTTAATTCAATTTAATCTTTCAACGATATTTTCAATACGTGATTAACAAATGATCAAACTATCGAATAAAATAAAATAAGGTACCACACGTTCGATCGAAAAAAAAAAAAAGACATTAAAAAAAAAAAGATAACGTTTCTCACGTGAGACGGAAACCACGTTGAAGTGAAACAAAAAAATAGATGTCATAAAGCAAGTTAGAGATAGCGTTTGAATAATTCGCTGGTAGATAAGAATGTGTCCTCGTTGCTGCTCGTTGTCCTTGGCAATGAATTCGTCGTAGCGCAACCTTCGAACGATTGGAACGAAACTTTCTGACGTTTATAGGTTCTTTCAAATGGATAAAAACAAATCTTGTATAAAAAAAAAGAGGAAAAAGACAAATCCCCGATTATTTATCGTTTCAATTTTCATTTCCACGAAGTGAAATGAGATCAAGAATTAAATCAAGTCTCAAGTATGATTTAATTATTCAAGATCGTTTTAAATGACGAATCATGGTTCAGCAACGCTAACTTCGAATCGAAATTTGAACCAGGAAGTTTCTTATATATATATTTATAAAATAATAAAATATAATCTAGAAAGGTATGTTTTATATATTTATTTTTCATATACGTGGATGTTTCGAAAAGTTGAGAGCAACGACATATAAAAAGAATAATTAATTTTATTTATAAAATACGAAAACACAAAAGTGTACTTTCTTCTTCCACATTTAAAAGATTTTTCAGCCTATCGACGTTACACAGGGGGTAGGTGGATGGGCCAAAAGTTTTTCCAAATTGGCCAAAAATTAAATTTACTCTCATTAACGTCTTTCTGTCGTCGTCTAGGATTCTGTTCGTTACATAATATTTGTTTTTTATTTTTTTTTTTATTAATAATCATTACGTATAAAATGTGACACAAAACGTGGATATTTATTTTCACAGATACTTTCATAATTCAATTTGACACGAGAGTTAACGATGTTTTCTCTAAATTCAATGATCGAAATCGAAAAATAAAAAGACCTACAAAAAGAAAAAAATATGTTTTTTATTAATTTCAGATGATAATTTACACGCGTATATATCGATCCTTTTTTTTGATAAGATCCAAAGTAATTGAAAAAAAATCCCCGCGTCATCGAGCACGATTAATCGATGATCGATTTAGATAAAAGAAAAAAAGAAAAAAAGAAAAAAACCAAGTTCAAGAAGAAATGTGACAAATATAAAGAAACAAATTTTGGTGGGTAGCAATTGTATTACAAATTAATCGATTCAGGATTTATATACATACGTGTATATATATAGTGTTTAAGGAAAGCAAATGAATTCCAGAGATTTCATTTTTATATTGATAAGAAAATTAAATACGTGTGTACGTTCCTATATAAAAGAAATAAATCTTCTTTTTTATCGAAAAAAAAAAAAAGAAAAAATTCCTCAACCATTTCTCGAACATAGAAAAAAAACTATACTACTTATTTGCATTTAATAATATATTTAGCACATACGTTCTATCAATTAACGAGCAAGTTCTACTAGAATTCTACCTAGCATATATAATCGAATGAAAATCACGAGTTACATCTGGTTAACACTTTATTCGTTAATTATAAACCCCAAGAAAACAAGAAATAAAAAAAGAGAAACGTATACATATATTTAGTATAGATGATAATAACACATTTTTCACGATAATTACAATATCGAACAGTAAACTAATCTCTCTCTCGTTATACTTACAAACGTCAAAAAATTATGCATAATCAAGATATTATACAAAAGATTATCCATAATCTAATTATACTTAAATATATTTGCAATTTTTATATTCATCATTATACGTTCAAACAAATTAATTGTATTAATTGTTTCTTGCAATTCTTTTCAATCACAAATTAGAAATATTTTAATTTCTATACGTGAATGGGATTGAAAATTTTTTGAACCTAACACGTAAACAATTTCTTTTCAACCAATTAAAAAAAAGGAAATAATATTATTCTCCTATTAATAGTCCTCTACGATATAACAAAATAATCTGGATAATAACGAGGAAAAAAAAAGAAGGTATTTTTCTTCGAATGAATTTTCTCCAAAGGAAAAGGATTAAATCGGAGAAACCAGATGATACATTCGAGATGGAATTTCTTTATTTATTCCATTTGTCCTTGGATGTTATGTTAAATATTTCAATGTTACGATCAAATCTAATATCAAGAAACACTAATTATGAATAATGAAAAGATATAAATTAATTGTACGGGGTTAAGGCCAAATGAGAATCACCGTTGACCCTTCATCGGATTCTTATCATTTACTCCCTTCCCCCAAACCCCCTCCTCCCGGCCCACCGATCCACCCAACCATTAAAACTCTCATGAAACAACGTCGTGCAGAATCACATCATCTCGATAGAGAAAAAAATTCAATGACCTCGGACGAAACTTTTTTTTTCTTCTTCTTTTTTCTCTCTCTTTTACCCCGGCACGAACGCGAACGAAAAAAAGAAATTATGGTCGTTCGATAACTTTTTTTTTTTCTTTTTTTATTTATTCAGGATCACGCGAAACGTTCGAAGAGAGAAAACTTATTGTTAATGAAAGCAAACACAAATCGTGTAGGGAAAAGAAATATTTACTCATTCGCGCAAACAATCTAATCAAAAATATGCTTCGAAGTGGCCGCCGGAGGATTGAGATTATTTTTGAAAAAAAGAAAAAGAAAAGAAATACCTCATATATCCCAGGTTTCAAAATTGACCTATAATCGTCTAAATCTATGTATTTGTAAAACTTTTCGAAAGAATGTTTCTCTATCCAAAATTAACATTTGACCTATCGATAATTATTATATACTTGGTTTTTATTAAGTCAATCATTATGATTGATTATTGATAAAATATATTCTATAAGAAGAAAATTAATTTGTATTCTCTTCGCGTGCGCGTGTATTTGTGCGTATTTATTTCCTTTTTTTATTTAAATATATATATATATATATATATAAGAAATGAAAATTCTACTTAAAATAATCCAGATGATTGATCTAGATAATTCTAGTGTTAAATAATAAATAATAAATCGTTTAAGTGTATGAAAAGATAAAATAGTTCAATGAACGATCGTAAGATAATATCGTTATATAGAGTTATTTATTTCTATCTCGTAGAAAGGATCAATCAAAATAACGATTTCCTTCTTTCGTATTCCATCGAATAATATCAATTGGAATTCTTCAAATGGAAAGTTTTAGCAATAAATAAAGACTTTAATGAAAAAAATAAAACACATTTTTCTTCCTCTTTAGGAGTATATAAATACCGTGAAATAATTAACTGATAGATCATCAAATATTCATATCCACGAGGGAACAAAATAAAAATAAAACAGAGAAAGAGAGTGATTATAATTTCTAATATATATTACCTCGAAACAATGAGTATATCGAATAGCATTTTTTAGTGCTGATATCAAAAGAAATTAAACTTATTTTTCAACTGCAATGCATTTTCATTGACGAGTAAATATATTTAGTAAAAGTATTATAATTTAATATTTAATATTATATTAAACAAATTTGTATTAATAGAATTAATTTTAAAACTCATTTAAAAAAAACATTTAATGTTATTACAGAATTGTTATAATGCATTATAGTTCATACACGTTTCACGTGCGTTTATCAATTATAATACATTTTGGTATAACTAATAATTATATAGTTAATTAATTATAATAGATTTAATATATCATATAGTTACATTTTTATAGTAAATTATTATTCGTATTTTATTTTTAATCACAGTGCATTTTTCACGCATCACGCGGGAGTAAATATTAAATAAAATTTATTATTACAATAAATTTTGTTTTTTTTCTGGTAGAGTACATTATTATCTATACTTACGAATATCATCTACTGCATTTATATACTTTGTGAATTTCTCAAATATTTTATACTGAATCATGTTATATATACTGATCCGAACGGATATTCAATTTACGTATGCATGTAATATAGTATGTTAGTATTAAACATATACGTATGAGAGTTCGACGAAATAAGAAAAAAGAACCCTGTGTGTTTTAAATCTTTAGAAAGAAATAATAAATAATTCGTTATCTTTTCTTCACTCTCTCTCACTCTCTCTCCTATTATTGCTTTACGCACCCACGCAATTACGTGTACGAAAAAAAAAGAAAATTTGCCAAGACTTGCACTGTTCTTTTAAGTTTCAGAAAAAAAGCTATTCTATACTCGAAATATAATAAAGAAAACTAATATATAATAATAATACGAGAAGCTATTAATAATCATTAAATGTTCATTCTCATCGATGATTGATCGATTTTGTTTAAATTGTAATAAATTTCTTTTAAATTCAAAACATAACACTAATTTGCTAAATAACAAAAATTCATTATTATAATTGTAAATAATGAACCATAGGAGAATTGATGCATGTAACTTTATTAATTTTATGATATGCTTTGTTAATTTGGCTATTTAATGGCTATTAAATTTAATACTCATTTATCGGTGTAATAAAATAACTCTTCGCGTAAAATTCTTCGATAAATATTGAAACAACAAAAAAATACAATACTTATATTTCTATAAATTTTAACTATTTGTTATTTTTTTTTTGCGACATAAATTATATACAAATGATATTTCGTTATAAGCTTTTACTATCATAAGCTAAATAAAACTTTCTTCAAAGCGGAAGTAAAATGGTCGAAGAATTTCGAACCGACCTCGATCGTAAATTTGATTCGCGATAAATCGATTAGAGAAATGAAAGAAAAGTGGAGTAGGAATGGCGAGAGTGGAGGGAGGAGGGACAAGGGTGGACTAAAATAATAATCGAAGAATTACGATCTTCTTTACAATCAGCATCGCATCAGCTGATCGGATGTTTCTGTGTATAGGGGAGGAAAAAAAAAACAAAAAAAACTACACAGTATACGCGAACGTATGTTTTATTCAAAAATGTAGAAAATAACCCATAGGGTTCTTTTATATTATAATGCAATTCCTTCTTTTGAATTGTACGCTGTTGAAGACAATATACAACCATAATCTTTCTTATATTCTCACACTTCTCACACGACGCACACAACTATATTTAAACACGATCACGGACGAGGAAACAGAATAACGGGGATTGAGTGGATTTTTCCATGCCCGTGTTACTATACCGCCACCGGTTCGAGAAATATTTCGATTTAATGCATGAGCTTAGGGGGAAAAAGAATAAAAAAAGTATCTACGAGGATCTCTCTAAGTAATTCGATAAATATATATATCATCTAAAAAGAACATAATTTGATTAGATTTTGATTTAAAAAATATAAATATATACCTGGTGAACACAAAATTTTAATATGACGTACGATTTACGTCATTTTTCAAAAATTACATATTTATATTTATATCTATTTTATTTAAAGTAATTAAACTTTCTCTCGTATTAGCGAGCATTTTATATTTCCGCCTAGGAAAAAAAGAAAAAAAGATTCTTAAAATTTATCTGCCGATTAACAGATGAGATAATCGTCGGCCGGTGGGTGGAAATTAACTAAACTTAAGAAGAAGAAAAATGATGACGTAAAGAAAAAAGAAAGGAACAAACAGCATAAAATATATTCAAGTTGAGATATTTTGATGAGAACTGACAAGAGGAGGAAGGGGAGCCCCCCTGAGTGCCGCCTCTCAGATTTTTGTGAAACTTCACACATTTGTAGATGTTGATTAGTACTATAAACAGTATGTTCTTACAAAAAGAAGAGGAGAAGGAAGAAGAACTTTACAAATGTGTAAAATTTCACAAAATTTAAGAAGACACTCTCAGGGGCCCTATCCTTGTGAAACATTTTCGTGATTTGAAAACGACTATACCCCCCCCCCTCCTATTCCTTCTTTTTTCTTTATCTTTTTCTTTGAAAATTCCCTGATGTAAGATAAATATGAAATGTATATCGAAGAATTTATTAATTGATTAAATTGATATTACTTATTAGAGATTCTCTCATCTTGATCACAATTTTGTCTCCCCGCCCACTTAAAATCTTAACTTTAATCTGATTGGTCGATGAAGTAATCGCCGATAAAAAGAGAACAAAAAGAGATGCTTAATAGACCCTTAAACAAAATTATGGTGTGTAAAATAAAAAAAAACAAGGCAAAGATAAAATATCAAATTTTGGATGATTTTTTGTCTTTTTTTTACGAAATTACTAATACATTTTCGCGATTATGGAACGACTGCCTAATTTGTATTTCTTTTTTTTTTCTATGAGAAGCTTTTTTCTTAATCAAATAAATGCAATTTAAAGGATATTTAGTAACCATTTTATTTCCGCGTACTAAAATTCTTAGAATGCATCTGATTGGCGGGTGAGATTATCATCATTGTAAAAAGATTAAACTGAACCTTAAAAAATAATGATTACGTAAATAAAAATAGATGAAATACGAAATATGGATTAATTGATTATAAAGCCAAAACTTTTTAATATAAATCCACTATCCTTTATTTTCCCGAATTTAAAAAAAAATAAAATAAATTAAATCGATAAACAAAAAAGATAGAAAAAAATAATGGAAGAATAAAAGAATTAAAAACTCACCGATGCGTTTAAAATATGAATTCTAGTCGAACAAAAGTCTTGAGTAAAGAGTTGAGAAAAATCTTGCTGTTGTTGTTGCTGTTGCTGTGTGATGATGGTATGGTGATGATGATGATGGTGGTGGTGGTATTAGTAGTGGTGGTGGTTGTATTAAAGGAGGCGTGCTTTGGTCTTTTCTCTTGCTCGTAAATGATGGTAAGAAAAACAGAGACAGAAGAAACGATGAGGGAGCTTCGACCGACAGGATGAGAAAAGGGAGAAGAAGAGAATCCAAGTGAAGAGACGACGCTAGGAAACCGTCTGGGCCGTTGCCCTGTTTCTCTGTTTCTCTGTGTGTTGCGCTGTCAAAACGGCGTGCGTTTGTGAAGATGAAGAAGAAAAAGGAAGGAACACCTCTAATAAACTTCCCTTTCCCTTCTACTTTCCTTTTTTCTCTTTTACCTTTGTTTTCTTTTTTTTCTCTAATCATTGATATAGCACTAATAACTGCACATATACTACACGGTATACTCGACAAAATGATGATTTCTCGTTAAAGAGAAAACGGTATACGTACTCCGAGAGAATGGTACATTCATGTGCTTGTGTGTATGTATGTGAATGTGCAAGAAAAAGAGACGAATCACTTATCGCGTATATACATTACGAACACACACATGCGAGACACAAAGTCTGTCGTGCTCGGCCGCCTGTAACACCCCAGCGTGGATATAAGCATATATATAATACACTGCAGCACGAGATACGAAAGTGTAAGAGAGAAGGATAATAGTGAAAGCGAATGAAAGAAAGCACTGAGCAGTTTCAACACTCCTTCCTTCTGTACGTCGCTGACCGAACTAAAACACGACAATATCCGACTAGCGTCGTTCGGCTTTTACGACGACCACTCGCGTCGTGACAACGAGAAGGGGTAATCCTGACCGCGTTCTATCTGCGAACCTAGCCGAAGGAACTTAAGGGTCGCTCGATGATTGGTCGCTTCGTACGAAGATTCCCGAACGCCCCAAAATCCGTGCGCGCGATTTTCAAGCGTTTTATCCTACGTAAGATATGAACCATGGGATATAAACTTCTTAAGATCGTTAAGATTTCATGAGATTAAATGTGTTTTATTTTTTCATTATAAAGCTCGAATCATTTTATCTTAGAAGGATGCATATTTTTATTGGTATTATGATAGTGGCTTTATCATCGAAGTATTATTTTAATATGTTAGATGAAATGTTAGAAGATATATATATATGTATTGCATTTACGCATAATTCTTAAACAGTTTATATCGCGGTTGTTCTTCTTAGGAATTTATTTATGTTTAATAAAAAAGAAAAGGTCTGCGTATTATCAAGGTTGTCGCGGTCGTAACTATTACATGCGAATGAGAAATATTTCGAGCGACAAAATAGGATGCAAATGTTATTCTTTCTCATTGTCTCTTGGTTTTTTTCCAAAGACAGAAAAAGGACAGAAAAAGGACAGAAAAAGAAAATGTTAACATTTCAGCACTGCATTAACGAGGAATTCAGAATGGATCGGTAAGCCGAGATACGGGAAGAAATATTTCCTATCTTCTCTCGTATTAGTTAGTTGAGAAAAATTAACATTATATTAACAAATTAACGATATTACGATACAGTTACATATTATAGCTGATTAATCAAATATTATATATATAAAATTAAAGATTTACTACGCGTGACAAACGTTGCGTCGAGACTGATTAGGATAAATTCTTTGATAGTATTTTGTCGACGTTGGTAATTTAATACGGTTAACAATATCAAGGAAAGAAAAAAGAAATCTTCTGAATCGTCTCTCCTTGTACACTTCTTACATTCATCCGTTAAGTTAACATGTGCAGATATTTCTGTAACGATTATTATTTATGTTAATTTATACGCATATCCACGTGTCCAGACATAATGATTCTTCAATCGTTGCATACGCAAGTTCATGGACAAGACGCACGACTAGAACGTGTATTTCGTGCACGTGTATTTCGTTCTTTTAAATTGTTCATTAAAATCTCGTTTCTATACCCACGCAAAATATAAGATCACATTAGTCAACGGTTTTCAAACTATTCTACGTGATCTCAAAGTAGATCAATGGTCGTTGTTATAAATTAAAAAAACAATTACAAATTGAAATATCATAATGAATGTAATTTTATTTTATTTTAATATCTCTTTTTTGTACTTAATTTTTTCTTGTATTATATCGATAATAAATTAAAAATGTAAAAGCTGCCATTCCTTAGACCAAATATCTCTCTTTCTGTTTTACTTTATCATATTAAATTTATTTAATATACAATCGCGTATGATTAGAAGAAACAACTGTAAACAAAAAATGCGTACTTTTATTAGCATAAAATTTGATGAATGTTTCTTTTTCTATGTAAAACGGTAAGCCTTATCTCGAAAAAAAAAAAGTTTGAAAACCACTGACGCGAAATATTCGTGTTTCCATGCCACGAGTTTGTGTAGATCGTACGACCGAGTTATTTTTATATTTTCCCTTATTCATTCGTTAGCTCGAATCTTTTTTGCTTCGTAATATCGTTCATCGTATTATCACCGTGGGCTTCTATACAAAATCTTTATAATTGCGAATTGTTCGAAATTGCTTATCGACCCTGTCGATCCCCTAAAACCTTTTTATATTTCATCTTAATTAGATTTATCTTTGACGTATTAATTTCACGCAAAATCTAACTCGCTTTGTATTATTTCTTTCTTTTTCTTTTTAAAGACAATTAAATAATTTGGAATTTTTTCATTAAGAAATTAGGAAATATTGGTTCGCCAATAAACTTCATCCTAAATACTATTTATTTATTTTTTCATTCCTTTTTAGTCATTTCTAACGACATTCTAATTTCGTAATTAAATAAATTGTGATCGCATTTGAAAAGCTGCTTAGCTTGTAAAAAGCTTAAAAATCGAATTGAACTTGATAAGGGGCAGGGAGGAACCCTAAGCAAAGCTATAGAACCCTTCTTATCTGTACTTCTATTTGAGTTTGCGCACAATTCATCCCAATATGGATTCCCCGAGTTGGGCAAGTCTCCCAGCAAACGTGACGTTGATTGTTAACCCTATATCCAAAATCTAATTGAAATTATATTAATCGAGATTAATCTAAATATTTGACATTAGCATTAACTTCGTACATAAATGTCGACGAGGGTGAGTTAACTTGAAGATAATTCGTTAAAAGTTCAAAAAGAAAAGAAAATAAATCATTAATAGTGTATTAACAATACGTTTGTTTGAAGATAAACACGTTTGAAAATTTTCATTTCAATTAATATAAGATATAATAATAATCAAGCCTAAAGGTATGATCACAACAAATAACTACTTGATTAATTAATTTCTTTATCAAAGGGTACATGCTCGTAGTTAAAGATTCCTAAAGTAGATACGTGATTGATCCTGTATAATGTCCGAAGCCTATAATTATGCTTGCGAAAGAGCAGAATTACTCGGTTTGCCTATTCCAAGTTTCGATGAGTGGACTGTAAATCAAAAAGCACAGGAATCTAACGGTGCCGAACTCGAGGACGAAGATGACGCGATTTGTCAGGTACCTCTTTGCCTTATATTTTTCTAACAATTTGTATTACCTATTATCGTTTTTAATAAAGAAAAGAAGAAGAAGAAAAAAAAAGACTTGAAAATAGTTACAATAAAATTGTACCAAATTGTTGTTTTATATTCTAGAATTTGGACAGCTCGGACGAAAGTGCGCAAAGGGTCAGCGGTGGATTAGACGAATTGAATAGTATCCTCAATGTGACTCAAAAAAAAATCAACAGATTTAAGGTAAACAATATTAGAAATAAAATATTTCTTCTTTTTTCATCTGTACACAGCGTTTGAGAATACAAATTTAAAATAATAAAGAATGATATATTGTTTAATAAAAATTATGCAGACCGTTTGCGGGAGTCTGAGTACGTTGCTCAAAGTGAAGGTAGGATCACGTAGCGGTACACCGAATCACAAATCATTGGAACATGATAAAGTAAAAGAAGAGCAAGTAACGATACCGGCGGAGGAAGAAAGCATGACAGTCGATCTATCGGAGAATTCGAAAAATCCAATTATTTCCGAGGAAAGTAGCGAGAGCATTGCAATGTCTAAGAAAATCGACATCAATGAAAAAATGGGCTCGCATTTGGACAAATTAAATTCTCTGATAACTAAAGCTGAAAATGCTCAATACAGTATGCAACATCAGACGAAGCAAATGAAAAAATTTTTAAAATAATTACATTAGAAAATATCTATATCGCGTTAATTATATCAAATTATCTATATCTCATTTAATTTTTATCTAATTATATTAAACTATCTTCTAATGAGAGATATCTCCTACGTCATTTGATAATCAGTCATTACGCGATCACGTTGAAAAGCTTGGTACCTACGTAATATGTATTTATATCGTTACATTATGCATTGAAATATTTAACATGGAAAGACGTTGAATCTGACAATTGAAAAAAAAGAAAAGTTTAATTGCAATGATTAGATAGAAATGAAGAGGGCATTTCCGAGAATTGCAAATATTTTTTATGAATCTATACGTTAATAGTAAGATGGTGTAATTAATTTTTCTATAAGTACAAATATTTGTTAATTAACGAAGGTCGAACGATCCTCGTAATTGTTTATTATAACGTCGTTTAAACGATGTAAACGTTGTTAGATTCGTTCCAATATCATTACGCTATACACGATTAAAAATCAATTGTATGTATTTTAAAAACTTTAGTAGATATATAATTAAATTTCGCTGATACATTGTGATACTGCCTAGATAAAAGCAATATAGGTGATTATTAGAATTATTAGGATCCCAATAAGAAGGAATTTATTTTCAAATATATGTTTGTAATTATAATTAAGCTATATAGAATTTTCATTGAACTGTTGCAATTAATTCAACGAATTATCTATTACGAAATTAGATCATTTCGATTCGTATTTAACAAACGATAAAGTTCCTGAAATGATCACCTTCTCTAATTCAGTGCATATATATATATATATATATATACACATATGAAATCTATATACAGTGAATATCTCCCTAAAAATCGTACTTCGTTACGGCTTGAAAACTATTGAAATACTATTACATTTATATATATGTTTAATAAATTTAATTTTATTTATAACAATTGAATTAAACAAATACGAAAATAATAATCGATTATCCTTTGTTGTGACTGTTATTTAAATGTTTTTTTTTAGTACCACAGAATCAATTTATATAATATCGATTAAAATAATAATAATACGAATATTTGTTGAAAAATTACATATCTAATTAATAATAAAAATATCTAATTAATATCTAATTAATATTAAACAATTTTCGACTCGAAGTAATAGCCTGGTCAGGAATGTTAAAATAATCCAAAATATTAGTAAAGTACATTATTAAATGTCCGAAGCACGTTACATAAATCGTTAATTGAAATAAATATTATAATTTAAAAATAACACACAGAGTATAAATTCAACGTAAGTTCGATGTACGTCCTCTTTGAACTCCACTGGTTTACTGGCATGCGCATAGAATAAGATCTCCTATAAGTAGCGCATGTGTAACAAGGATAATATTCGAGATTAATAGAATTTATCCCCTCCGATAATCCTGTAAACAACTTTCGAAAAAAAAAACTTTGATAGATGATATCGAGCCAGTCTAACAGATGATTTCAAATAGGACATACATCGAACTTAAATTCCAAGCTCTTAGATTATAATGTACATTTCTTTTATTAATTTAATAATTATTTATCATATGTTCACTACTCTAATGCACCCTTCTTATATTTAAGATTGTTCTAATACGTATAGTTTGATTTAAACATTATATTCTTTCTAACGTAATTCAAAATATAAAAGAATTTCGATATCTTTTTATTTTATATATTTTTAGAAAAATTGTACGAACCGGACCTCAATACTAGATCGAAATATTAATTAAAAATTGCCTTGATAACTTTCATTCTTTCCAGATAAATCTTCTGTTAGATTTAGACACGTATGTGCACGCACATGCGCTTAGAATAAGATTTCTTAGAAGTGGTGTAAGTATAATGAGAATAATATTCGAGATAAATAGATTTAATCCCCTCCGATAATCATGTAAACAACTTTCGAACAAAAGCTATCATAGATGATATCGATCCAGTTTAACAGTCGATTTCGAGGAGGAAGGTAAGCAGAACTTATACTTATTACATTTAAATTTTAATATTCATTTTCTATTATAATTTAACAATTATTTATCATGTGTCTACTACTCTAATGTACCTTTCTTATATTTAAGAATGTTCTAATACGTATAGTTTGATTTAAACATTACATTATTTCTAACGCAATTCAAAATATAAAATAATTTCGACATCTTTTTATTTTATATGTTTTTAGAAAAATTGTACGAACCGGACCTCAATACTAGATCGAAATATTAATTAAAAATTGCCTTGATAACTTTCATTCTTTCCAGATAAATCTTCTGTTAGATTTAGACACGTATGTGCACGCACATGCGCATAGAATAAGATTTCTTAGAAGTGGTGTAAGTATAATGAGAATAATATTCGAGATAAATAGATTTAATCCCCTCCGATAATCGTGTAAACAACTTTCGAAAAAAAAACTTTAATAGCTTATTTCAAACCAGTCTAACCGTGGATTTCGAGGAGGAAGGTACGCTGAACTTATACTTATTACATTTAAATTATAATACACATTTTTTATGATAATTTAACAATTATTTAGCATATGTCTACTACTCTAATGCACCCTTCTTATATTTAAGAATGTTCTGACACGTATACATTGGTTTAAACATTACATTATTTCTAACGTAATTCAAGGTATAAAATAATTTCGATATCTTTTTATTTTTACATATATTTTCAGATTTAAATTAAATCATCGTTGTTATTTTAATTCTACTCGGATTAGCTCCTCTTTTTCTGACGTTTTCTGGTAATTTTAATATTATATTTTTAATCCATGTGCCTTGATTCCTTCTATTTATTTCATCTATAGAAACTAATTACCTTATAATTTTAATAAATAAATTTTATATTTTAACAGATACAACACGAAACATATAATAATTTTTAAACGAAGTTTTTCTTTTCTTTTTATTTCAGAAAAATATTAATTCTAATATGTACGTATAGAAGAATTTTTAAATAATCGATTTAATAAAAACAAATCATTTATAAATATACTTCTTAAATATCTAAAGATTCAGTAATAAAATAAAAATCTACCAATATACATAGAAAACATCTCTATTCGAAAGTAGGTCACTGTTGAGAAAAATAGGTCAGCGATACAAAAGTAGGTCAGCTGTAAGTAATAATCCCATACGTACTGAATGTATTGAGAGAAAGATAGGCGAAGGTCTACCTCTCGTTGAATTCTAGGAAATTCGTTATATATGAAATACACATAGAAAAACATTCTTTAACTACCGGCTTAGTTGAGCGTTCAATGCTTTATTTACGTTCGTGTCTCTCCGTCACTCTTCGGCCGGTGTCAACAACTGAACGTTGTCATTTCGTTGTTAGATTTATTATTGACCTTCGGGTATGTTCGGTAAATGTCGTATGTATTCGTAACTATTTTTCATATTAATTGTCAGTTATCTTCGAGCGTCGGAAGGAATAACAAGGATATTATTTAAAGTAAAGTAATTTATTTCGCGTCGCGTGTGCGTGTATTCTTTCTTATGCAAGTGAGGTGCATATGTGAGCGAGTGTGTGTAGTGCTAAAAAGTGATATATACATACATGGATACCTGCATTTATGGATATGGATTATGCAGCATTGGATATAAAAACAAAGTATGTACATCTAAACCTAAACTAACCATAATTGTTAACCTTTTTAACATTTCACCGCGAAAACACGATATTTTCGCGGTTTTTTCACATTTTGATTTTTCATACAAAATACAAACACTTTTCAGCAAATGTATTATGCACCTCTTAATGTAGACCACATTCCCGATCTTTTAAAATTTTTTGCTGTCAGGTGGAAGCAACGTCCTGTCAAAATGCTAATTTGACTGGACTATATATATATATATCCTACGTTATCGTACAACTATGATTCGCCAGTGTATTTTTTATTGTATACGAAACAAAACAATGAAAACTCGTTGTTAATCAAATTTAATTTTTATGGTATATAAAAATTGATTAAACTCACCACAGGTTGGTTCTAAAATTCTGCATACAAGTCAAATATATCGTAAACCCAATGAAATTTTAAAAGGGAGGGAGGGGTGAGAGAGTAAGGTATAACTGGTGAAGGAAAAAACACTTTCTTTACGAATTATTTTTTTAGCGATATGATTAAAGTAAATATATTCAAATGTTTTGCATGTTACAAAGCATCAATGTAACGACATTTTGTAATTTTTTTATTAAAAAATATCGTGCAGAAAAAATAATAATTAGAAGAGTGAGATAGAAATAATCGTAGATAAATATACTACTTTTTTGTTATCATAATGTTTCGTCGTACGAGGAACTGCTAATCTCAGGCAGGTTATTTTTTTTGAAATCATTTTATTATCGATGACACGACGTGCAACGTGGCAAATTTTGACAGACGTTACTCAATTGGAGTTGCACAATTTGTTGACTTTCTATTTGATTTTAATTCAACTCTATCGTATCTCATAAATATCCACAAATATTTCATCGATTCTGAGGTAAAATCATTATACTTTTCTATCATTATCAAATATCATATTAATTACTATATCGATATTGATTTAATCAAGTAAATAATAAATAAATAAGAAAAAGACAAATCCAATAAGAAGAAGAAGAATAAGAATTGTCGAATTACAATGAAAGGCGGTATTTTCAAATAAGGATTTAGAATAAATATTGGAATATGCGACATGTTAATATCGTAGATCGAAAAATAAATAAGATAAAAAGCGATATATGTATAAATGAAATGTAAATCGATAGAATTTGTAAACAAATATCGATAGTTAGAGGCCAGAGTTGAGGAAGAGATCGCCATTTTATTCATCTCTGCTTATACTTAGGTTCGCACGTATAGTGAAAAATCAACATAAAGAAAAAGAGAAAGTGGATTTAATAATTTGTAGAAATATTTTAAACCCAGACACTGCCGTAGTAGGATTTTATTATTTACATATATACTATTTTTTAAAAAGCAAAAAATAATGTCATTTACTAAGGAATACATTAAAGATAAACTAACCGCAAGTTTGAATGCTTCGCACGTGGTACGTACAATCAAAAAATCAAACCATATATATATATGTTAATTAGCCTTTTCTTTTTTTTCCTCGTAAAAAATTTCTCATCCTTTTATAACCTCCAAATTTACAGTGTTAACCTATAAAAACGTCGGTATTAAAGTAACCCAAGTATACTTTATTTAATCGATTCGGTGTATTGTAAGATCATTTTAAGAAATGGGTCTTCTTGGGTTTACGCAAATAGTATTCATCTTTATCTTTGCACTAGTTTTAAGATGGTGCGTTACATATCATTCACACAGCGGCCAAGATAAACCTCCTATGTATGGAGATTACGAGGCTCAACGACATTGGCAAGAAATAACATTAAATCTGCCTATAGAAAAATGGTACGTCAATACGACGAACAACGATCTTCAATATTGGGGCTTAGATTATCCACCGTTGACTGCGTATCATAGTTTTCTATTAGGTTATATCGCTAATTCTACCAATCCTTCTTATGTTAAATTACACGAGTCTAGAGGAATATCCACTACGGATCATAAATATTTCATGAGAATGACCGTACTTATAGCAGATTCTATGATTTATTTGCCCGCAATGATATGGTTTGTTATGAGCACGCCAACGATTAAGAATCCTCTAACAGAGTACAATAATTTGTTTAGTTTTAAAAAGAAAGATTTTATTCTTTTAACTGCATTGATTTATCCTGGCATTTTGATGATTGATCATGGTCATTTTCAATATAATTGTATATCATTAGGGTTTTTCATTGCTGCAGTAACAGCTATTTTAATTGATTCTTTTGTGGGCAGTTCATTTTTCTTCGTATTAGCTTTAAATTACAAGCAAATGGAATTGTATCATTCTTTGCCATTCTTCTTTTACATACTCGGAAAGTGTAGAATCAGTAAGACCAAATCTTTCCTTTTATCAATCTATAGATTAGTTACTGTCTCATTAATTGTTTTAACAACATTTATTATTATTTGGTTACCTTTCCTTAAAGATTGGAATACCTTTATAAATACTGTTTTACGATTATTTCCATTTAACAGAGGTGTGTTTGAAGACAAAGTTGCTAATGTATGGTGTACAATAAATGTTCTTTACAAATTGCGTAACACCTTTACAAACGAACAATTGGCACAAATCTGTTTGGTAATAACTACCATCGCTGTTTTACCAATTTGTATTAATTTGTATCTATCGCCAAGAAAAGACAAATTTATTATTTCTCTTATTAACTCTGCATTGGCATTTTTTCTATTTTCATTTCAAGTTCATGAAAAGTCTATTCTTTTGGTAGCAATTCCAGTGTTATTGTATTTTCATAACGATCCTTTAGCATGTTTTTGGTTATTATTAATTTCTCATTTTAGTATGTTGCCATTGTACGTAAAAGATCATTTATATTTGGCATACATTGCAACAACGTTGTTTTATTTTTTTACTGTCATTTGGATGTGGTCAGATTTATTCGATTACACTAACAAATCCGATAAGCGTGAAAGAAGATTTTCCAAAGGAAAAACAAATGGTCAAAGAATATCGAAGCATAAACACTATTTCAATAAATATTTCTTTAGTTTTACACATAAATTAGAATATCATTATGGATATAATGTCATTATTAAGACATTATTTTACAGTTCTATGCTAGGAATGTTAATTTTATCTTTTACTATTCGTTGTTTAAAACCACCTGAAAAATATCCAGATTTGTTTTCACTATTAATATCCATGTATTCCTGTATTCACTTTTTTCTTTTCTTTTTGTATTTCTGTTACAAACAATTTATACTTGTAGATAATAATTTTGCAACTAGGTTAAAAATACATTGAATCGGGGCTTTTTTTTTAAGTATAATGGTAATTGCTTATATTTTCGGTTTTATTTAATGTATTTTATATAATATAATAGACATTGTATAAATGATTAACTTGTACTTTGTTAATATAAAAAAATAAATATGCTGTTAAAGCATTTAAAAACTGGAATCTTGCATTACTTTCATATTTTGTATTTATATTAATTATAGTTGAACAAAAATAATATATATATTAATATTTATATTCAATTTATTTTAAGATTATTATAACTATAGGGATAATAATGTTTAAGTATTTGTAAATATTGTGAATTCAAATTTCAAAACGATTTCGAATTGTCAATGGTACACAAAGAAAATATTTAAATATTTTCAATATTATATTAATAACCATATTTTAACTAAAGTGAACTTTGATCTGTTATCCAACTTGTGCATGAATAATGAATATAAAAGAAGCTTTCCTTCTAGATATGAAGTTCTAATTCCAGAGTTTAGTTGTATCCGAATACTCGTTTCATGCACTTATTGCAAGTGTTGTATAAAAGTGAGAAATAAAGTTGTTGAACTTTTCATATGATTGTTTTACTGCAAGATATTTACATGTGTTCATAGGTATTGTCATTATATTTGAGAAAATTTCTATTTATCGTAGTCTAACTATTAATATTATTTTTTTTTTCAGGAGGTAACAGATGATTCGGATGGTTGCGGTCATAAATTTTCTGCAGTTATCGTTTCTGATGAATTCAAAGACAAAACTTTGTTGCAACAACATCGGTAATATTTTCTTTTATTTTTATTATTCCACGTAAAAATGTATATTTTGATTTGATTTATGATATATATATAAGGTGTCTGAGATTTATCTGGTCAAAAACTTAGAACGTACTGACATCATTTAGCTGAAAAAACCTCAGACACCCTGTATATGATCTGATATTAATACGATGAATTTCTTAAATTCATATATAGGTTGGTAAATTCAATTCTAAAAGAAGAACTGAGCAAAATCCATGCATTTTCACAAAAAACGTTTACACCTGAACAGTGGAAAAAACAACAAATATAATTTCATATAATGTTTTATTTAGATATCGCAGCCAACAGTTGTTCTATAGTTTAAAGGAAAAGAAGCTCAATAATATATTTTTCATTGTTAATATCGTATCATTATTTAATAATCTATTCATACACAGAAATGATCTCATTTAAAGTATCTGCACCAGGAAAGATTATCTTGTTCGGTGAACATGCAGTTATGTACGGTAAAACTGCATTAGCAACTAGTTTGAATTTACGTACGAATTTGACATTTCAAGAGATAGAAGAAGTAAATGATGTTTTAAAAATAAATTTTCATAATATTAATTTAAAATTGAGCGTACCCATTTCATTAATAGTATCATATATTGAAATTTATAAAGTTCATTGCTTAGAAAACACTCGTGATCATTTTTCTGATGATATTCATAAATTCTCAAACGATCTGGGTTATTCTAATCAATCAGTTGAAAGATTATGTTTAGAAGCGTTTTTTTTATTATTTATATACGTGGTTGTGAAAGAAGAAATTAATGTTAAACCTGCTGAAATAAGTTTAAGTACGGAGTTAATTATTGGCTCTGGACTTGGAAGTTCAGCTTCTTTTTCGGTTTGTTTATCCGCTTGTTTTCTTCATTGGTCACGTTTGCAGAAAAATATCCGTAAGACTTTAGATGAAAGCGATTTGAAAACTATAACAAATTATGCGTTCGAATGTGAAAAAATTTTACACGGTACACCATCCGGTATTGATAATTCCGTTTGCACTTATGGATCAATAGTAGAATTTAGAAAAAGCGATGGGGTAAAGTTTATATCAAACGCGATGAAATTGAAAATATTATTGATAGATACTAAAGTACAAAGAAGCACTAAAGCGATGGTAAATAAAACAATTAATTTGAAATTAATGTTTCCTACTGTTACTGATTCTATCATGGACGCTATAGACAATGTAGCAAAAGAAGCATTACAAATTCTTTCTAAAGATAATGCAAATCAAACAGATAATGATAATATGGAGAAATCCAAAGAGGATGAAAAATACAATCAGTTAAGAGTAAGCAAATGAAATTAAAAGTCTTTAAAAATGATTCCTTTAAAATAAAATACGTTGTTATATTAATTTTGTCCATTTTCAGACGCTCATCGATATTAATCAACACTTCTTAGCAGCGCTTCAAGTGTCTCATCCGTCGTTAGATAAAATATGCATCGAAGCTAAAAATTATGAATTTGGTGCAAAGTTAACTGGTGCCGGTGGTGGAGGACATGCTTTTATTCTATTACCACCTAATGCCAAATCTGAAACTATATCAAGTATTTCCGAAAAATTAATTGCGTATGGTTATAGTGTTTTGTTGACAAGTTTAGGTGGTAGTGGTGTTATAATCGATGAATAAAACATTCTTACAATCATTATATTCAAATTACATTAACAATTAAATAACTAATTGTATTCTTTATATATTATATATTTAATACCATAAGGTAGCTTCAAATTTATACATTTATAAATATAAAGAACAAATTTAATTGATCATCTCTGGAATGTGTACCGTAAAATAAATAACGCTTATATATTAATGTATTTTATAATCAAAAGAGTACGATCCTCAAATATTTACCAATCGTCTTTCAATAAAAAAATTAATAAAATATGATATATTTATTCTTGTGATGATGATGACAATAAAAAAAAATATACAAATTGGTCTAATACATGACAAATGATACCAATACTTCAAATACTCATAGTAATAATAATAACAATAATAATAGAATTATGTAATAATACATATATATGTATATATAATTATTCTTAATTTTATTAATATAGAATTAGTGCATAGAACAAAAAAATAATCAATATTTCGTTTAGTTTTCATTTAATATACAATTCGATAAAGAAATATATATATATAATAGAAATGAAAATATCATTTTATCCCTTACATCACATACAAAGTTACATATATATATATATATATATATATATATATCTGTCAGTATATTATTTATAAATATTTATATTAATATACAATATTAAACAAAAATTAAGATTACTAATTAAAGCATAACAATAAAATATATGTGCATTGTTAGTAATGAGTATGATGAAAAGAGTATGCAATGGAAGAATAATTTATTATATATAAATTAAATAAATCCGAAAAAAAAGAAAATAAATAATTATAAATAGAAATGAAAAAAAATGTGCGAAATATGTTCTAAAGTATGAGTTAATAACAAACGTGTCATAATATAACATAATTTATTAGGAAAAAGTATTTCCTAGTTTGCATAAAACATTAACACGTTAAAAACCATGCTGGTAGTTAATAAAATTAGCCTTATTGTTAGACTTTCTGTCCCAGTCGCATCGATTATTAACAACCAACATTGTTTTTCTATTGCTGAAGACAGATCATCGTGGCCTAAATGGTAAGCTCAAGAAAAAAAAGAGGCTTGGCGTTTAACGTGTTAAATAATATATCAGAAAAAAAATGTGTGTGTATATATATATAATATTATTATTATTATATTAATGCCAGCATTAATAAGATCACATTAATTGCTTTTGTTTAGTCTATTTATGATTTTCTCTTTTTAAAATAGAAATCTACTAGAAACAGACCGTATTCGTGCCCTTTCATAATTAAATTAGCTTTAACAATCTTAAATAATAAAAAAAAAAAAAAAAAGAAAAAGATATTACATCGTTTGAAATGATATTAAAAACTGAAATGAATTGACGGAAAAATTGTCGACAAATTAAATTTGTACAATTGAACAATTATTACTAAATATTGTTAGGTGCGTTGTGTAACGCCATTACGTTGTGGAGATCGCGATCTTTGATGTAAAACAAGTTCAGAATCAGAAACATCGTTACCTTCTCTAGTTTCTACGTGATTATTTATTACAGTAATTCCATTTTGACGTTCTTCCAATTTAGCTTCCGTTATCCATTCAGTTATTTCATTAGTATACATTTTTCGTTGTAAAACCTCTCTGGTACGAGGTCGCGAACCAATAAAAATAGTAGTACCCTGTGTTTATTAAACAAAATTATATTTAAAAAATAAATTGATAAAAAAAATAAAATTTGATAGATCGCAGAATTACTTACGCCAACAACTAATGAAGATCGTAATTCTTCGAGAAGTTGAACATCTTCTATTATACATTGTAACTCATTCCATCTTAATTCGACTTCCTCGTGCAACATTTTTTCTTCTACGGTAAGATTAATATATGAGAATAGTGTAATACACGCATTTAGATAAATTTTTTGTCAAGAGTGAGAAAAATAATATTATTATCACGTTTATATATAACTTACCATCGTGCTTAGACGTTGATCTTTTATACTGTATCCTAAATCTAAATGCTTCCAAGAAACTGGATACCACGATAGTGAGGACGATCATGGTTACCAAATAGAATGTCATAAAATATGACCGGGTATACATGCCAACGATAATAGCGTACGCGTTCATTAATATGAACCAATTGTTAACGACAGTTAATTCAAAGAGCGTTACGCTGCTAGCTATTAAATTATCAAATGTATTGAGATAATAATATCCTAACGTGTTACTTCCATTGGCGGAATATTTATAAAAATCTTCAACAGTTGTGTTCCTAGTGAAATCAAGTATAGATAATTCAAACAACATAAATGACAATTAAGAAGCAAATACTTATCATAATGTATATACATTTAGAAAGATATCTGGTGTTATACGTACTTGCAACAATTTCTCATATCATATCCGGCAAATAATTCCATTCCAATGATAGCAAAGAAATAGTATAAAACAAGCATAACAATAGCGGTAGAACACATTAGGGGAAACAATATAACAAGCGTACCGAATACATCTCGATAACGCTTTTTTATCTTGAAAAGTCTTAAAAGTCTCAAAGGTCTGAACAACACCAAGAACATAGCATTAGGAAACAAAATAAGTCCGCAAGCAGCAACTAAAGTCATAATGGAAGCTCCTAAATCAAAAAGATTCCATCCAGAAGTGAGGTAACGTTTTATCCCAAGGCCCAATATTTTAGCCAATGCTTCCGATATAAACACTATAATTATTTTTAAATCATTAATTGCATTCGTATAAAACAACAAAGAATAATAGTAATTTATGATTATAAAATATCGCGTTAAACTTACAACTTCCAAAAAGCAAAGTATCCCAACAAGCTGCAAATTTGTGAACTGATATTTGAAGATTTTCACTTGGTTGTATCAATCGGATTATCATTGCTATTCCATTTCCTATAATTATTATGTCTATAAAAAAAAAAATAGTATATATTTTTAATATATAAGATGGTAATTTTCTTTTCTCTGCATACAATGTAGAATTGATTTACTTACATACTAAACTTTCAAAATATAACCATTTGATAGCACTGTGAGCACCAACGCATAACATTTGTAAAGGTTGCCATGCCGAATGGTACCATGGTATATTAGAGTATTCTACTTCCCATTGAAGCATCGTGGCATCATATATTACTAAAAATTCTTCAGAATTCAATGCGCCGCTTCCAGAGGTATTCATGTAACGAAACATTAAAACGATATCCCTCGTGGCTGCAAATAATAAAGATATAAGATAATAAAGATATAGAACACAGTCACGATATATAAACAATTATAATAAAACATGATATATTTTTAATTAATGTATCATTTTAGACTTACATTTATTTGGTGCATAATATCTCATTAAGCCTTCGAATTGTCGGAATTTCATTTTATCTGGATTCTGTTTAGAAACTAACAGTTTAAAAGCATGTTGACAAGCTTTTCTTTTGTGCAAATATAATTTCTTAAATTTATCGCGTTCTGCTGATGTAAACGTTTCGTTTACAACAGCTAACATTAAATTCATCATTACGTATAACATAGTTGACAAATACGATACAAAATATATTGCATAAAACTTATTTTTCGAATAAGATGGCATCATTACATCTGGAAAGCTGAAAATTAAATATTTAATTAATATTATACTTTAAGCGTCAATATACAACAATAAGATAGACTTACTTTGCAGTGGTGAGAAGAACAAATAAGCTTACAAAACTATTTTCCAATGTTGAAAAATTTCTATTCATTTCGGAAAACATAAAATAACCCAATACTGTATAAACAGAAATGAAGAATAGAAGGAGTCCTAACATGTCCAAAATTGGAGGTAATGTTAATAATATCTGCCTTATAAATCTCCTAACTCCGCCACAATATTTTGTATCTACCAAAAAGATGGGTCTTAAAGCTCGTGTTACTCTAAAATGCGAAGACTGCCGTACTAGAACAACCATAGCCTCGAGGAACATAATGGCTAGAGTAATGCACTGAAACAATAATTAAAATGTTTATTAAAAAAAATTAAAAAACAAATAATGGATATAGAAAAATAGACCTATGATTTTCCTCTAATATGTTTATACTAAAGATTTAAGTAGCAGATGAATATCTAATGAATCCTTCGTCAAAGTAGACTCAGATGTCTGAAGTTTTAATACTGTTTCATAATAAGAATGAAAATGAATATGTATGCTAATAACGTATTACATATGTATACATTAATTTATTGCATAAATCGTATTAACGACTTTCATAATATTCTACTCGCAGTGACGCGTTACCGTAACAAATGTTTCAAGTTTAATTTGTTCTCTTAGATACATTATACTGTTAGTCTTAATATTGATATGAAACTAATGGTTAAGATAAATTATTTCATTGTTACCGTCTTAATCGTTAAAAACCCAAACACTTCTTATTAGTTTGCAGCTGCAGCTTTCCTTATCTTTGTTTCTTACTGTTTAACTTTTGACGAGAATTACTATTGTTATTATCATAGATAAAAGCTTTCTTACATTGTGTGAATATTTTTTCAAATTCACACACACCCGCACGTATACATTTTATCTAAAGTTATTTAAATATAAATAATTATTAATTTTGTATTTTTTTACCTTTATCATTGTACGCTTATGTTTCAGCATAGTACCCCAACCGATCCATCTCAGTTTTAAAGCTAATTCTATGCCAATAGTAATTAAACAAAGTAGTTCTATTGTACTGTGACCCCACACCGGCATCTAAAAGGTATTATTTATTCGTTGTGTGGTTATGTTTTTTGATTAAAGGTAAAACATTTCGTAACTCACTTGGAATAATGAGACAGCTGGTTCTTCAACGAATGCTAAAGCTAATAGAATAAGAGATGTTAGTAAATCTAGTCCATAATACCACTTGTTATGAACTAAAAGATACGCCGGTAAATCCTCCGGGTGTCTAGGATGCGAATCAAATTTTTCATTATTTCGTCCTTCCTATGTGAACGTAAATTTATTTCATTAACATTAATATGACATTAAGAGATTAGAAAATTTTAATATTCCATGCAATTAATGGTTAAATGAAAATAATTAGAAATAATATTAACTTTAGGGATTAGTTTACGCAAGAAAGATATTTTTTAATATTAAAAATAAAATAATACCTCTAAAAAAATAGCAGCCTCGTGATAATTCATTTCCCAATGCATATCAATGTCCAATGGTTCTTCTTGGGAAACAATAATAGTATTTTCAGGAAGATTGGAATTATCCATTCTATCAGTATCGAATTTGTAATTTATTTTATTTGAATCTTCCGTTTCGTCTAAAGATATTCTTACATGACTTTCTGGGGAAGACAACATAGATCCATATTCTATAAAAATGTATAAGTAAATAAAAATATATATATACATACAAAATTAACAATATGTTATTCTATTTACAAAGTAATTTTTTTTTTTTATATCAATTGTGATTATAATTAATTAAAAGAATTTATTAGAGAAAGAATATTAATTATTGCAAGATAATCAATTCCCAAATTATAAATAAATTATTTCTTTTAAATAAATTGATCTAAAAAAATCAGTTAACAAAAATTTCTAAAATATTTACATCGCGAATAAAATTAAATTACGCGCCCTGTTTACTATATTGTTTATTATATACCGGTATAACTTTTTTTTATACGAAAGAAAAGAAAATATTAAAACCCCCATTCGTATTGAAAATATAATCAATAATAAATTACGTATTAATTATTATTCATTTTAAATAAATTCATCTAAAAGAAAAAAGTTACAATCATATATACGATATAGAAAATATTTAGATCCTTAATAAAATTCAATGAATCACTTATAACAAATTATTAGTTTTAAATTTTTAGAAGAAAAGATAAAATAAATAAAAAAACAATAAATATTATTTTATTGTAACATGCACAAACACACACGCATATGTGTATCCATTTGAAAGAGATAATTAAAAAAGAAAAAAAAACAACTTAAAAGAGTTAGTACGTTGTTGAAACTTTTCTCAAGTTTTGATTATAGTTAATATGATATATAAATATAAAAAAAAGAAAAGAAAAACAAATTTAAAAATCACAAAATATTAATAACTTACTTTGGTTAGATCCATTAGAAATGTCTTGTTCCAAAGATTGATTAGTTTCATCATTGAAGCGTTGATAATTAGCTGCAAACTCATTAGCTCTGGAAGACATTTAATACACTCTGCCACATGTATCACGCAATTGACTGAAACAACCATGTATTTCTACACCTTCTAGGACATCTAGTCGATATCACTATAGCGGTATATCGCCTAACGAAGTTTTTTTCTCTCTCTCTCTCTCTCCCTCTCTCTCTCCCTCTCACTCTCTTTCTCTAACTCTTTCTCTTTCTTTCTGTCAGTCAAGCAATTATCTATATTCGACGTTGGTTAGTAGTGTTTGATGCTATTCGATATACTAACTGTTCATGTTACTAACGTAACGTCAAAGTCTAATTATCAGACTGAATCATAAGCAATTATGTGGGGGCGGTTTGAAGGAGAGAGGGTAATATGTCTATATAGATATATATGTGTATATAGCAAACACACACACATACACACATATATACTTATGCAGTATTATATCATGAAAAACAGGAATAGTATCATTTACAAATGAAATCATAGGTCCGATAAATCAGTTTTTTCTACAATAATTTGTTTTTCCATTATTATTTTCTTATTTGAATTGATTTTTGATTTTTCTTCATTGATAGTTATTTTTTTATTCTTCTATTAGACACTCCCTCCTCCCGCTACCACCCATCTTATGTATGTAAAATTTCATTGGTGTGTGTATATGACCGTTTGTAATAATTTACAAAACAAGAATAAATATACAATAATATATATCGATGTTAATTATGTAAGAAACAGGAGCAATATCATTTACACAAAAATGAAACCTTAAAAGATCTAATAAATATTTTACTTTAAATCTTATTGACAAGTATCACTTTTCTCTTTATTTCATTACGTCTTCTTGTTTAAGTTGATTTTATTATTTCTCTATCTAATGTATTAGAATAAAATATGAGTTTTTTTTCTTTTTTACTGGACATTACGAGACATTTTTGAGATGTATTATATATAGGGTTTATAATTAATTACAAAAAATATATTAAATGTCAAAAGTCCATTTATTTATTATTCTTCCAAAAGTTACAAACAAATGTTATTGTAACCGCTCATTAAAACTTTAATCTGTGAGGATACTGACTGCTTCTCAACCCAAACATCGCCGAGAGATAAGTGAATAATAATTTTTTATCTTTGTTTTTCTTAATCGCATCCAATACAACTTTATCCACTGCCTTTTGATCAGCTTTTCTCTGATCACTTGGCTTGTATTCTTCCTTCTTTTTGCTAAAGATGTCACCTTCTTCCTTTTGAGCACGTTTATCACGTTTCCTCTTGAAATATTCATCGTTAATATGTTCTGGTAATTTATAACCAGAAAGATCTATGCGTGTTGAAGTTGCTATTACGTAATTTTGATTAATTCTACGTAGCGGACAACCATTGATGAGGAACGGACCTAACAAAATTTCAAAACATTTATCCAGTCTTGTACAAATAATAAAATTAATAAGCAAATTAAATAATGAAAAATTTAATATTGAAACAAACCTGTAACTAGAATTAATCCAGTTTTCAGTTGTTTCAAGAAAACAACGCGCTTTCCCTTGTGCGACCCAGCTAACAAAATACAAATAGTTCCTGGAACTAAACTGGGTCTTAAATACCGACGGTGATCACGGAAGCATTTCTTGGCGTGTCGTTTAGTGATAGGATCAGCCGTTGGATAATTAGATCTTCTCTTTTTCAATAAGACAATACGTTTCTCTCCATTTTTGTCACCGCCTATTTCTTTCTCAGCGGTTAATGGCTTCTTAAGTTTTACCTATACAAAAACAGATTTTCATTAATTCTATTACATGTTTTAACTAACCTAGAATTATTAAATATAAATTACTTACGATCTTAGGTGTCTTTTTATTTATAAACTTATAGATCGCTTTCTTATGATACATGCGAGAGCGGCTAAACCTGTAAACACCGTTTCCAAGATCATAATTTCTGGGTTTTCCTGATTTTTTTTTTACTTCTTTTTTCTCAGAAACAGCTGCATCAGCAGCTTTCTCTGGTGATTTTGTCTTCGTATCAGACATCTGTGGAAGGATAAAAAACCTATAAATATCGTTTGTAAAATCTGTTATCAAAGGTTTTGTTAGGTTAGGTTTAACCACGTTGGATTTATAAAAAAAATTTAATTAATGATACAGGATTAATATAAAATAATTTTAAAATACCGTAGAAAAAAACAATAATTGTTTAAATTGGAATTAAATAAATAGCGCAAAAGACACAAAACATTCTGGCAGCATTTACTCGTTACAAATTTCTTTCAAACTTTAAAAAAAATTGTTTCGAAAAAGACAAAAATATATTTCAGATTATAGAAATAGGATAAAATGGATTAAATATTTAATAAATAATTGGAACATGCATACTTTATACTAATAGGATTTCTTGGATAACTTAAAATTGTTCAACGAGCAATCTTACCTTAAACCGAGTGAATGAAAGAGATCAAATAGCAGCTCCACCTAGCAGGTTCAAGAGGTTGAATAACAACTCCACCTAGCAACTTTCCAATGAATTACATTTATTTTGACATTTATTCTTTAGGAGTACAATTTTTAATTATATATACTTGTTACTTTATTATAATAAAAAATAATAATTAATTAATTTACATATTATGCGTCAATTATTATTTACAGGCATAAAATTTTAAGAATACTTAAAACAGTTGCAAAAAGAAGAAATGGCAAAGTTACAATAGTAATGGTGTAGTTGGTGCATTTAGGCTTTTATTATAAATAAAATACCAACATTTGTTGGAAAATAAAGGAAAAGCAATCTTTCATTGATAATTTTGTGTATTACATATTTACAATGAGTTACTGTGTACAATTAAGCTTGTAATACTGGTCTTTCGTGTTTACCTTCCAAGGAGTCGTTTACAGCTGCATAACCTGTACCACCCTATAAAATTAAAAATGAAGGTTAGAAAGATTCTTTATTTTTAAAAACATTTATTTATGTATTTTAAATATATGTATGCATATTATTACCCTTTGTAAAGGTATAATATCTTCTTCTGTTAATTTTGAATTGTCCAATGGATTGATCCAATCCTTTTTTATTATTTTTTCGACGCACTCCATTGTGATGACATCACCGCTGAAAGTTTATTCGTTCATTTATTTAATTAATAATATTAATAATAAATTAATAACACGTTAAAATCAATTTAATTTAATTCTATAATATATTCATCTTATTTATTTACTTTTATTTTACTTACGTCGTTTTAATGACTGCACAGGGAATGCTGTTACTTAAAATATCATGCGTAATGGGACACATATATCTTGCTTGTTTAACTATAAGCGACTTATTATCATCTGGATCTTTAACTTCGGTAAATTTAATTGAAATAAGATCGCTCATTTTAAGGGGTTTACCGCTGAGAGGACAGTAAACCATTTTACTCGGTTTTTGCAATTTAGTCTTCTTTGCCTCTGGTGTCTTAGAAGGAATCCAGAAACTAGGCAATGCTTTATCTTTCCCATTACTCATGTTGGAAACCGAATTAGGTGATTGATTCAACTTTGATTTGGTCCTTGAAACAATATTCTTTTCGTTTTTCAAAAAAATCTTGTAATTTTACCAGCTCCGCATTAACAGTTTCTTCTTTCAACTCTTCCTATAATTAAAAACGGGGAACAGTTATTATGAACACTGTGTGTGTGTTATTCATACATTATTTAATATTAATTCATATAATTTGAAAGTTTACCTCTTCCTTGTTTTTCTGTTTTTCATATTCCTTTAATTTTCTGGTATATTCTCTTTTCTTTGTTAAAATGTATTCCAAAATTGCTTCCTTGTCAAAGAGATAACCATCTTTCCTATAAACAATAGAATCGATAAAAACATTAGATGGGATTAATGAATTTTATTTAAGAAAACAAAATAATAAATAATACAAACGTTACTACAGGTTCTCTGCAAGGTTGTAAAGTAAGACAACAACAATCAAAATCCTTTACAGAATCTTTTCCAACTCTTTGGGTGTTGGTACCATAACCTGAAGCATTTGCATCTTTCTTTTTCTCGTGATAAGTGTAAACAGCACCAGCTGTACAATTTCTCGCGTGTCTCGTCATTGTTTTAATTAATTTCTTTTTAATGGCAAATCTCTTTGTTTATAAACTTCTATGAGAATAGTTTTTATATGTATCACAAGAAACTGATAGAATAATTTTGTTTTATTTATTTGTTTACGAGAGCGTAGAATATATCTTTCATTCGTATCTGGATATTAACGAAGAATGTAGAGGAATGTATCCAAGTCCACCAACTATGCAATTACTACACAGGTATCGAAAAATTGTCATGAGATGAGAGAATACAAGATTTTCTATTTTTTTTTTTTTTAAGGTTAAAGAGAGAGATCACATTAAGACAATAATATAAATAAACATTATTTATTGAAGGGCTGGCTGTGATTTGCCAACTTTTTAATCATTAAAATGAAATGCATTATTTTATAAATCATTTAGAATGAAGTTCGTTTACTAGGGAACATTTTAGTTATTTCTAGCTAGTTACTTTTTTTTCGATTAAAAGGAAGTATGGGAAATCATTTTTTATAGATACTTCCTTCGTTTATAGTTAAATTAATAGAAATAGTGTTTTAAGTATTCTTATCAATAAACAAATAATTAATTTTATTATATTCCTAATATATTATCCAAAATAGGTTTCTTTTCCTATGAAAAATTTTTTATTGAAAATTTGTAAATTTAAATATTTAAACTTAAATATTAAAATGCATTGTGTGCTGTTAGTGAACAGTTTTATTATTGAAATTTGAATCACAGTTTAATATTTTTTGTTTGTTGTAAATTAAAAATTAATACAAAAAAGATACTATAGTAGATAGTATAATAATAATTTATGTATGATTCAATTAAAATGTCTATTGATGAATATCGATGTGTATAATTATATTAAGAAAAGTCATATATAAACAATTACAAAATTATTTAAAACTATCTTATATTATAAACTTTGTATCGACAGTGGTTTTGACAAAAAGTCAATGCTGCCATTAATCACTGTCGCTCTCAGATGAGCTTTCCTGTTTACGTTTTTTCTTTTTTTTATGTTTAGACTTTTTCTTCCTCTTTTTATGTTTATTTCGTTTTTCTTCCTCATCTTCCTCCGTAGACGAACTATCAGACTCCGTGTCGCTTGATTTAGTTCTCTTCTTCTTCTTAGAACTTTTCTTATTTTTCTTCTCCTTGTGCCTCTTTCTAGCTTCTTTCAATTTCTTCTTTAATTCTTTCTCACGCAATTCTGTTAACGGTGTGACATAGTTTTCATCGCTGTTGGAACTGGTACTACTTACATCCAATACGATCTCTTTGTTCGGATCAACTTTGATAAAATTTCGACATTGATAAGTCAAATGTCCTGCATAACCACATTTTTTGCAAGCAGGTCTTGCATGATCTTTGTTTTGTGGTACCAATCTTGATAGAAATTCTGGATCCATAAGATTGACGGTAACTGTAAACTGTTCGTGTAGTGTACTATTAGTAATTTGACCTGTAGGTCGGCGCTTCGATCGATAGTGAAATGTGGGGTATTAGGACCACCACAAACGACATTAATAACATGACATCTCGTGGCCAAAATTGTGTACTGTTAGATATATACCTAAGAGTTAAATATATTTCCAAGAGTTATCATTTTTTCTTAAAAAAAAACTATATACATAACTAATCGTATGTTTCCGAGGGACCATGTTATATAAATATATATAGTGATTCCGCCCCCATGTCAATTCCCAATTAATTAGCTCACCTATCGTCGATCCCTGTTCGGTCGTTAATAACGAAAGGGTTGATTTATTTAACGATTTTAATTTTTTAATATAATTTTCATAAAAAGGGTAATAAAATTAAATTGCCACGTTCTCATTTACGTAACATATTTATATAGAGAACAATCAGAAATACAAAGCATATAAAACTTCCCAGAACAAAAATCAATGATTGTATTCAACAATGTAAATACTATTTGGTATCGATTCAGAGGGATGTTTAGAAAATAAGAAAAAGAGAAAAAGAGAAAGAGAGAAAGAAGATAATAGTTTCGGACAATGGTAATGATTTTTTTGTTTTTTTTTTCTCTTACAATTCGTCTCCTATATTTCTATTATTAAAACGAAAGGCTTCCTATAAGGATAGAGCCTTAAACTCTTAAGCATGTAACATAAACATGTAATATAAGTATTTTATGTAAATGAAAGTATTTAAAACAAGCTTGTACCGCAATAATATAGTAATCGACTTATTTTCTTCTCTTTTTTTTTTTTATATTATTTATTATCGTTATATATTGTTTTAATATTATTATATATATATATATATTTATTTGTTTGTTTTTATATTGTTTAATGAGCGGCATTATTTCGTCGTCCACGCCTTTTCCGACCTCCTCCGGAAGCACGGTTGGAAGAGGCCCATTGTTCGTAATATCGTTCGGCCTCTAACCACTCTTGGTATTTGTACCACCATTCCTCCCATTTGACGTAGTCGTCTAATGTGAGGTCACGTAAATATCCTCTTGCTTTATAATAATCGTATCTAACTCTTACATCATCCCAACATTCCAAGCCTCTTGGTCCTTGGGCTAACAATGATTCAGGATAATGTCCTGGAGGCGGAGATTCGTAACCCAATCTAGCAATTCTTTCCTCGCCCTCTATTACCACTTTCATAGCATTCTCTCCATCCTTAGTGATTCGCATATTTTCCATGTCTCTCCGATCTACGCTCCATTGAGCCATTTTACCAAATCTATACAAATAAATTTAAATGAAATTAAATAAGATTAATGAACTATTGTACTTAGATGTTAGGATTGATGAAATATAATTGTTATTGAACATATACCGCTCGGAAAGCGTCATTCTTGGTGGTCCTGTATGCGATGTTGCAGATGAACTGTCACTGTCTTCGCTAGGTGACGAATCTGGGGGTTGTCGCATCATCGGTGGTGCTCCATGAGTTGAATGTGTTTTTTCCACTTTAACAGGTTTGCGCATCTGTATAATATTAAACGACAGTTACAGCTGCTATTGTGCGTTACAACATTACAACACGTGGATAGAAGAATCTTCGAGTTAGCAAATAATAATAGAGATAGAAATACAAAAAGGAAATATACCAATGGTATAGGATCTGGAACCCGTGGATCTTCCGGTAACCTGCCATGATGTTTTTCCTTGCGTCTAACCTTAGCTTCTTTTTCTTTCAAAGCTTTGTAATCCTTTTGATGTCTCGGAGGGGGTTGAGGAGCCGGTGGAGGCGTTCTAGGACGTGGTAGAGGCGGCGACCTTGGTCTAGTTCGAGGTGGCATAGCACGCGAACTCGAAGGTACGACCTCTTTGGGATGAGGACGCGCGCGTATCGGGGTAATCGATCTTGAACGCGAACGAGACTGTGGTGCAATACGACGACGTTCCTTAGGTGAACAAACGGAACATGATCTGTCCGAGCAGGTGCTTCCTGTACTAGGGCTTCTTGCAGTTCTTCCTCTTATATAAGAACGATCTCGTGGTGACCTAGGGCTTCTAGCTCGCGGACTACGTGGTCGTGGGCTGTGAGGACTTCTAGGTCTTGGGCTTCTCGGACTACGTGGGTGACTTCTGCTTGGTTCTCCAGTTGACGTACCTCCGACATAAAGTTCTTTATATCCACTGTGTCGCCATCTATTTGGATCACGTTCTTCTACTTCCAAAAGTTTTTTATTCCAATAGCTCGACTGAGACTCACGAGCTTTTCGCATGACGGTATCTAATTCCCTCCTTTTGCTCGAACTTTCACCGTGCGGTCTTGTCTGGGATACGCTAGTGTCCATCCTAAGTTTGCTCGAGCTGTTGTTGCTCCCGCCACCTCCTCTTCTTCTATCATAGTCTCGTGACATTACTGACGATAGAAAGATATTATTTAAATGTTTCATATTTGGTATTTGCCATGAGCTTGATTAACATACGTTAATAACAAACATGTAAGATCCAATTGAGAATAGATTTACCTGTATTAAAGAATACTTTTGGATGGAAAATCAATTCAACAGGGCGATTCTTCCGATCCTTCCTAAGAAATCTCAGTAAGAGTAGAATACACGTTTAGATCCCAGAGTTAATAACAGCAATATTTTTGTACAGCAGCAACCAATATGTTGATTTAATCTCCTTCAAATCTCGAAAGTTACCGATGCTCGTCTCTTAGCGCTGGGCTGTCTAAAGGGTTGACTGGCCTACGTAAAAAAATATACGCAGCAAATCGGTATCATCTTGGGCTGAGTCAAAGTGGTAGGAAGAAAGTTAGTGTATTCGCGAAGCGCGATGGCGCTTCGTCTTGTTTAACAATGATAGAACTATGAAGAACAAGAAGAAGAAGTAGTAGAGGATGATGAGTCGCGAGATCCACAATATATCCGAGCTTTTATTTATTACTATACACAACATATATATATATTATATATTATATATTATATATTATATATTATATATAATATATAGTATATATATATACTTTTATGTTATGTTTGTTTTATTTTTTTTTTTATTAAATTTTCTTTTCTTTTCTTTTGATAGACGATTCACCCGTACGCGATGCCTTACCATCGCCACTCTCTCCGTATGTCCAGAATCGTGTGGTACGCTTCGATCCACGATCCATATAACGATGCACGCGCGAGTTAATAAATCGTACGAGCGAACGGAAAGACGAACGGACGGAAAGACGAACGGACGGACAGACGAACGAACGGACAGACGGACTGACTTATGGGTAAGCGTATGGACGAACGGATGGAGAAAAAGTAGTCTAGGAAGAATGGATGCATTGTTGTTAGAGAACGAGCGCGTATCATCTTGATCATCATCATCATCATCATCATCATCATCATCATCATTATTATCATCCTCATCGTCATCATCATCATCATCATCATTATCATCATCATCATCATCATCATCGTCGCCATTATCCTTTGATGTGTTGTTTATCATAGCTATTGTCGTCACCATTGATGCTCCCGTAGTCACCGTCGGACCGCTATTACGACCGTCGAACTTGCACTACGAGTGCACCACTGCCGCGGCCGGCGCATACGCGTGTGTACGCGCGCAACCGCACTGTACGAGCGCGCGACTCACGGCGGGTTCGCTCGTCGTCATGTCTCGTCGTTGTAGTAGAGTAGTTGTCAAATATACGCGAGGATTTAACCGTCGTAACCACCGTCCGTAACTTAATCAGGTATCATCGCGACGATACAATTTCTCTTTTATTTCTCTCGAATAGTCATACGACCATGAAATTTTTCGTTGAGATGGTGACAGAACGACCGCACGCGTTCTTTCTTCTTTCTCTTCCTTCTTAAAAGAAAGAATGGACGAATAATAACGATACGTCAAAGACGTACCGCGATTTCGCGACCGGTTAAACCGCAACATCGTTTCGGTCATGGTACCTACGAAAAGAACCAACCAACCAATTAACGAACGAATGAGAACACGAACCGCGAATATCCCTAGGACAGTTCCTAGACTCTACGACCAACTCACAATGATAGCCGAAAAGAGGGAAGGAGTGGTGTGTGTGTACATATATTGTACCCAAATATATATATACACACACACGCTATATATATATAATATATGTATATATATACATAATATGCATATATTATACCACGTTCTTCTGACTTCTTAGTTTCTTTTATTTCTTTCTTTCGTTTTTGTTGTTTTTTAATTTCCACGAACGCGTAAGCGAAGCTCGGCTTCTCTCGCTTCTCGCAACTTTGATTTTTTTTTATCTTTGTTGCGCGTTGGTGGTAATACACACCGATTCGCACACTCCGATATTTTTCATTCTTTTTTTTTTTATATACCGATTTAGCGCGACTTTTGCACTACGTATTTAGTTTTCTTATATATATATATATATACATACATACATATATACCATTATATATATATATATATACCATTATATATATATATATATACCATTATATATATATATGTATATATATATGTTTTATTCTTTAAGGATAAAAAAACCGAAACTGAAACGACTTTTTCGCGTCAGCAAACTTTCTGGACTGCGTTTCTTTTTATTTTTTTTGTATTCGTACCGAAGCGTCAAAGTCGTTCATCCGTTCGCGTCCGATGGTCATCACCTTGAAAATCAATCGGCCATTCGCCGGACCACGACTACTACTTCCCTTGATATTTTCGTATCATCGCGATCACCGGATTTTGTTGAAGATACATTTGTAATAACGACACTCACTTTTCTTAACCCGGCAACTCGATAATTTGCATTTTTCCAGCACAAATTCTCTTCACGAAACACTTCCGCGTTTAACGTTGTTATCTTACAATGGAGATCGTGGAAATACGTCGTCCTCTTAACTGTGCACAATGCGGGCACGTATGTAACTTACTCTTACTAGCTCTTTTAATACGACAGTAATATTATTTGTATGGTATTGAGCCAAGTCGTATTCTGACTGATCAATCTCGACAGAAATAAAAACTTTCGTCTAATCAGCAACGCGCCTATTCTCCGTGTAAATTTTCGATCGTTCTTATTGGCTCAGTTATATACGTCTTTTCATTGGCGCTTTCTATTAAACATCTTTCATTGGTCAAACGTATAATACACCTATAAGACTTATTTCAAAATGTTAAAGTTTTCGTTTTATTCGTTTTATTTGTAAATATTAAAAAAAAAAATCAAAATGGTGATTGCCATAGGTTTCGAGGGTAGTGCGAATAAATTAGGTATTGGAGTTATACGCGACGATGAGGTTTTATCCAACGTACGACGTACTTACATCACACCACCGGGAGAAGGTAAATATAATTTAACCTATCGTTTTGCTAACACTTCTGAATGAACTAAATAAAGAAATATTTGTGTATTTTTCGTGATAAGGATTTTTACCACGCGAAACTGCGGAGCATCATCGAAAATGTATAGTCGAGGTACTTAAAGAAGCATTGAGTAATGCCAAAATTACTATGAAAGTAGTTGACGTAATATGTTATACGAAAGGGCCAGGGATGGGTGGCCCTTTAACAGTTGCCGCATTAGTAGCTCGTACAATGGCTCAACTTTACAATAAACCAATTGTCGCAGTCAATCATTGTATTGGTCATATAGAAATGGGTCGGTTAATTACTGGTAGTAAAAATCCAACTGTCTTGTACGTATCAGGTGGGAATACGCAAATTATTGCATACTCTCGTCAAAAGTATCGTATATTTGGAGAAACGATAGACATTGCCGTTGGCAACTGTTTAGATCGTTTTGCAAGATTGTTGATGCTTTCCAACGATCCTAGTCCTGGATACAACATTGAACAGCTTGCAAAGAAGTAAGTTTTAACGAATAACTCTTTAGCTTTATTTTGTCAAATCTTTAAACGTTAACTGTTTGCAAAGATCATCAGACATATTTGACACGATGGAAATTAGTAAAATTTTCTGGATTTAAAAAGGGGAAAGAAGTTGGCTCCATTACCATATGTGGTTAAGGGAATGGACGTATCCTTTTCTGGGATATTAAGTTATATCGAGGAACATCTTTCTACGTGGATCAAGAAGGAAGAATATACACCTGAAGACTTGTGCTTCTCTTTGCAAGAAACAATATTTGCCATGCTAATAGAAATCACTGGTAAGTGAATAAGACTTTTTCCAATTTTGTTCAATTAAGTAAGAAGCTTATGGTTAATTGTGTACGGTTATATCATTGTTCTTATTATTTATCTAATCTAACAAACTAATGATTATAGAAAGAGCAATGGCTCATGTGGGAGCGAAAGAAGTATTAATTGTGGGTGGTGTCGGATGTAACGAAAGGCTACAGGAAATGATGTCTATCATGTGTAAAGAGAGAAATGCGAAATTGTATGCAACTGATGAAAGATTTTGCATCGACAATGGCGTTATGATCGCCGTCGCAGGATTATTACAATATAAGACAGATGGTCGAACTCCTTGGAATGAAACGACCTGTATACAAAGGTATAGAACCGACGATGTACGAGTTACATGGAGAACATAAAATGTTAAAGATAAATAAAAATATTTTACGATATTATTATTATTATTATTTCTTAAGATATTTTCTTTACGTAGTAATTGAAATCATCCTTTAGATTAAATATAGTTATAACATTAAAGATACAAAAATGTACTCGGAAGAAGTAAAGAAAAAAACAATTAGTGTTCATTAATTTTCGTAGCGTATGATTTGTGATTGGAGAAAAAGAATATACGCGTTTGTAATAAAAACAACGTATCGTCGCTGTGTCAAATGATTGAAAATCGCTGTTAGAGATGCATGGAAATAGGGTGTTGGACGGTTGGTGAGTGTGACTCCAGAAGACGCGCAGGGTTTGCCGTTTAGGATAATCTTCGAGGCACGCGCACAGCTGGCTTTCATCCAAGTAATGTCTGTCGGAGATGGCAGCAGTTATAGTAACTGAAGTAGCACCACCACCACAACAACCGCTACCACCATCATCGCGCCAGTATCGCTACCGTCATCAGTAATAGCAGTAGCATCATCACCACCACCTTCGCCGTTATCGAAGACGATAGCTTGTAATAGTATTAGTAATACTAGTGTAATATAATGTATTAGTATTAGTAGTAGTATAGTATCGCATCGCATCAGCAGTATCAGCGGCGTACTACATCGGGTTTCTTGGCGCCTAACTTGTTTTTTATTCTATATTCAAATTTCTCTCTCTCTCTCTCTCTCTCTCTCTCTCTCTCTCTCTTTCTCGTTTTTTTTATCCGCATAAATACATGTCTTTAGAAAAAGAGATTAATCTTTGAACGAATCGGGAACGATGCTGACGATAAGTTTTTCTAGAGAAGAGGAGAAAGCAAAAAAAGAAGAAATGTTTGTACTATAGGGTTGTATAGTTGGTATATAGGTTCGCGGCGCTTTTCGCGGTGCTTTTCGCGGTCCTTGTGCCAAAGAGGGCAAGAAGGGTCATCTTAAGCGGCGTTTAATCGATAGACGAGACGCGAGGAACGTCGATCGCAGCGCTCGCCTGTGAAACAAGTGGCAGAGGAGCAGGCACCAGTCGAGCGTTGTCGTCGTCGCTACATTAGGCTGTCTCTCTCCAAGGATCCGAACAAGTAGAAAGAGAACGAAGAGAAGAAGAAGAAGAAGAAGAGAAAGAGGAAGAGGAAGACAAAAAAGACGAAGAAGAAGATATACTTCGAACAAGGACGAGGAGTCACTTTTTAAATTCATTCATTAAAGGATTCCATTCAAGAAGATTAATTATCCTTTAGAGAAAAAACTGCCTTTTTTCTCGAGATTATTATTATTATTAACAAAAAAAAAATATATATATATATATATAAATTATATTGAAATTGTCAAAAAGGATTGTAACAATTGGTACTACATTGGTATTGCACAAAGAAAATCGACGAAATGCAATTGATTGTGACGCCGGTCCCGCTCTTTTCTCGGACGACGAACGATGACTGCTATGCTTGAACGAGAAGAGGTGAGTCGCAAAAATTTCCTAAGTACACGAAGACGATGTCGACTTTTCTCTCTCTCTCTTTCTCTCTTTCTCTATCTATCTATTTATCCTCTTCCTCCTCCTCCTCCTTCTCTCTCTCTCTCTCTCTCTCTCTATCTCTTTTTCTTTCGGCTATTTCCGTATTGTAGCTCTGCCTTCTCTTCTCGTACGTACGGCAAACATAAGCTAAAACACGACGACGACGATGACGACGACGACAACGACGATTGCGATGATTCAAACGATCTTTTTTTCCTCCCCAGTTCACCCTTGTTTCCTGTTTTCTTCCTGTTTTTTTTAATCGAAGGTCTTCCGGTGCGCGATTATCGAAGGAATGAACGAAAAGTTGGATTACTGTTAAAAGAGATAAAAGTGGTGTTCGAGATAGAATGGATCGTGGGAGAACTTTATTGTTTTATCATGACGGCGTAAACAAAATGTTAAGTTAAGTTTTTTTCTTTTTTTGGATATTTCGTATCTACGTTTCCTCCTTCTCTTCTTCTTCCCCTTTCACTCTTGAGTTCGTCCTAGGGGGTTCAGGATAATGTATTACATGCTGGGTCAAACATTGGGAACAGTGTGTTCTATCTCATTTAACTTCTCTTTCGGATCCTCGATTTGTCAAGGTTTTTGATTCGTGCGCGTACTTATAATCAATTATATAGACATGAAGGTAGAGAGAGAGAGAGAAGGGAAGGGAATAGTACAGTGTTCGATATTAAGTTCGAGTAATCGATTTATACAGTCAAGCGGACCTAGAAACAGAAAGAGAAACGGAGAGAAAAAAAGTGAGTTGATTTCAATGACGTTTTTTTGTTTTCTTTTGCACAATTTAATGGAAATAACGAGTTTTAAATTTTAATTAGAAAAAGTGCTTTCAAATAAAAATATGAGAATAATAATAATGAAAAAAGCAAATAATAAAAAAAAAAACTATATTACACTCGCTCGTAGTCCCGGATGATTTCGAAAATGATATCTTTGTCAAAGGCCGAGCCTTGGCTTACTAAAAGCCAACGGCAGAGAGCTGATGTTATATTTTCTCGAAATTCTAACTGGCCAAGAAAGTAGGTTGCGACATGAAAAGAGGACGATATTGTATTATTGCTCGTTCTCTTGAATTTTAAACACGCTTTTTGGATATTACTAATACGATTGGAATAACATAAGAAGCAACGTTTTACTCCTACTACTTTCTGGGGATATTTATTTTCTATATCGCCCAGTGGGACGATAGTCCACCATTTTGAAAATTGTACCACTTCGTTATTAGCTCTGTAACATATTTTATTTGTTTTATTTGAAAGTGATTTATACTAATCAATTCGATTTGAATGAGTAAGTAAGTACTACTTAAGAAAACTTGCAAGTTAATATTTTAACAAAATATCGTACACGAGTGATGATAGTTCACCACCACTTTGAAAATTTTCTCCTCCTTTATTACCGCCATAAAATTCTCTTCTTTTCGTGTCAAAGTTAAATATACCACTAATATAATTGCAGTAATAAGTACGTAAGTAAGTAAGTTTGCAAATTAATTATTTTTGCATCGTATTATCCACGACAGTAGTCTACCATTTTCAACATTTACTTGCTTCGTGATTAGCTTTTTAACGTTTCCTTCTTTTCATTTCAAAGTGATATACACTTTAAAAGATAATCTAAAAGAGAAAGCGCGCGCGCGGGTGTGTGAAGTGAGAAAGAATGAGAGCGAGAAAGAGAGAAAAGTAAACGAAACGTTGTAAAGCGTTATAAATTCGATCTCAGAGCCAAAGTTAAAAGCACGTCCGATCGTTTGGCGAACTTCGTTGGACAGTCTGTTTGCTTTTAGTGTAATTTGCGAGCCACTTGAGATCATCTCGTTTTCCATCTAGTACTTTATTTCCGAACAACGAAGCGATCTTGTAAATTAGGGCTTTTTAAATCGATGTCATTTCGGTTTAACTTTTCAAAAGATAGACACATATGTACATAAATAAAAAATGTATTCAATCGAATTGATCATCTAACCCTGATATTCATTTGTTTCTACTAATAGTAGGGTTTATGGGATATGATAGTTGTCATCGTCAGAGGAAATAGAGAGGGAGGAAAACAAGTTGGTTTCTATGGAGTTTGCTTAAATAAAACATCGTGGGTTAACTTTTGCTTTGTAATGATTAGTTTTGATTATACGAGAATAATAATAATAAAAATGGTAAGGTGGGGGAGGTTGGTTTTTTCGGTTCGATCGAAGAAATAACTTGGGAGGAATAATGAATCTAATCGATATGATGCTTGACCTTAACGTATTTGAACAAACGAAAGCGAGAGAGAGAGAGAGAGAGAAAGAAAATGAGAATATGTCACGAACACAAATATCGTTTTAACAATTCTACCATTAAATTTCAAACGAATGATATTCAAAATGGAGGAAGACAGATACGAAGAATATTTCATACCAATTATGCCGACATTTAATGATCATTTGATGGCAATCATGTTCTTAAGGATGAACGTTCGAGATAATATAATTTCTTATAATTTAAAAAAGAAAAAAAGGAAAACAATTAAAGACAATCAACAGTTGAAGATAATAACGATCGATCGTCGCATATGCAATAACATTTTTTTTTATAGCAACATTTCCAATGAAATTAATCATAGTTCGATTGGCATGTAAATGGGCTAATACAATTAGCAAATTACGTAAAGAAAAGATGTATGTTTGGTGATATTTTCTTTTCTTTTTTGTAACACGTGAAAGAAGAAATTTTCTTAAATACATAAAGATATTTCAAGGAGTGGTTGATGAGTGTCAGAAAGTAGTGCGAGATTTGTACTCATTAAAAACCACCCTCACGATCTCTTGAATTACAACTCTTTCTCTCTTGGAATACTTTCTGGATTAGTTTGCGAGTTAAGTTCCTGGGCGGGGTGCATTGTCATCTTATCCCATCCTACCCCACCTATCCTCCTTTCAAGCTCCACCCTTTAAAGAAAAAGGTGCATGCTAGGCGCATCCTCTAAGCATTTTGTACGTGCCACCAAGTGTACTTGCGACACGCTGGCTAGCTAGGTCACTGTGGGATAAAAAATCGATTTCATTTCTTCCCTCCGCCTCTGCCTCCTCTGACATATCTCTTACTCTCTTACTCTTTCTCTTTTTCCTTATAAGAGGCTCGTTTACTCGTCGAAAGGGAGTTACCCAGATATCATATTTATGTATTCTCGTTGTTAGTAGTTCCCCTTGTGGAGTCCAAGTGGAATAACTAGTAGAAGAGATCAAAAATAAAGTCACGTTTCTTTAAGAAATATTTGTCAATGTTTATTGTATCGAAATGATGTTAAGTTTTTGATTATCGATTCGTAAATAGAATGATATTATATGTAACATTGTAATTCTATTTGAATCATACACACACACACACACACACACATTTATGTAGAAGGATGAAGATCATATTGGATTTTCTCCTTAGTACGTACGCTTATTTAAATAAATGATTACATTGCAATATTACTAAGTAATATCCGGGAGGCCCTTTATACGAACAAATTCTAGTCCCACGTTCTAGCTCGATCGATCGGAGTAAAACCACCTTGCGAAATGACGTTATTACAATAGGTTTTTTTTTATTTTTATAAATCCTTTTTCAAATAAAATTATTTAAGGATCGGGAAATAAAAGCGAAGAAATATTTTATTCGAAATTTTTACCTGCGTACGTGTGCGTAAAACGTAGAAAAGAAAGAAAGGAAAAATTTGATCGGAGCTAGTAAGAATGATGGAAGTTTCTAAATCGAGGAAACGTGTTCTCTTGGTCAAAACAATATTATATTTTGGTGGTCAAGGGGGTTATCCGTTGGACTATTTACAGTACTCGCGCGGACAGAAGTTTATGTTCTGCCGATAAAAATTCTCGAAATAGAACGGCATCGATTCATTAGATCTCGACGTTCCGAGAATAGGAAATTTCCGAGTTCAGGATGTATATGTATACAAGTAAGTTTTTTCTTTTTTTTTTCTTTATTTTTTGGGTGTTTTAAAGCTGGCAATAAAGCAGACGATCGTTACCAAGACGGTTACTCTTTCTCTCTCTCTCTCTCTCTCTCTCTTATTTAGGAGAGAGGAAAGAGAAGGGTTTCTTGATAATTGGAACAGGTGCTTTACGAATAGAATTTGGGTCAGAGTGTAGTAACATGCAAAAAAATGTATAAATGTAACGTTTTAGTAGATTCTTGTAATATGACAAGGGTGAGAATTTGTACGAGTATTCGTGGGTGGCGAAGGCTGTTTCTTTTTCTTTCTTTTTTTTTCTTTTTATCCTATTCCAGCAAAAATTGTATTCGAAAGTTCTTTGCATATGTATCCTCTTTTCTCTTTATTTTTGATCCCTCCCACAGATGAAATTAAATCACTTGTTAAGAATCCTAAGAAGAACGTTTGTAACTGCAACGCACTAGACCGTTTTACTCTTTTTATACGAAAATATAATAGTTATGTTCGCGGTGGATTGTTGTATCGTTAAAGGAAATCTGGCCTCGTTACGTCTCGGACGATAAGATCTTATTTAGTTGGGGTTGTCGAAGGATAGATGGTAAGGAGTGATTTCTTGCAAATAAACTTGCACGAAAGGTGGGAAAAGAGATGAGATTTAGATGGATGTGCTAGGTGAAAGAAAGATAAATCGATATCGGCCTAGATTAACAATCTTAAGCTTCAATTATTTTACCCAAATATACAAGTTAAGTAAGAGGGGATGTTCTGTTTTGATGGATTACAGATGACGACTGGGTGGCTCATAGCGAGGGAGTCGAGGGTGGAGGATCGACGGAGGGGCGGATGAATCGGACGAGGGGTAACGTCGTTGCGGAGGAGGGGGACGAATCGGAGGAAGAGGAAGAGGAAGAAGAAGAAGAAATCCAAGAGGTAGCGAAGAAGCGGCGGCGGAGGAGGCGGAGGAGGAGGAGGAGGGGCGGGGGAGGAGAAGGTGGGATCGACGGGATTGGAATTGGGGTAGTAGAAGTAGAAATAGAAAAGTTGTTTCGATTGTCTCTTTGGTTATCGTCCTCGTTGTCGTTGTCGTTGTCGTTGTTGTTGTCGTCGTCGCCGCCGCCGTCGCCGTCGCCGTCAAAAAAATCGAAATCGAATCTACCTGTCAAAATTGACGCATTCAGCCGATGTTAAGCGACAAGAGGTTCGAGAGTGACGCACTGGCGGCGGAGGGTGAGCGCCGCAGCAATGGGAGCGCCGTGGTTCCGTCAGGCCCGGTGGTGTTGTTGTCGTCGTCGTCGTCGTCGTCGCCGTACGCGATACCAACTTATGGAATTGGAAACATTTCTAATATCGGTAACGAACAAGGATTCACCTTCGAAGGGGTTGGTACGAGGACGACAATGACAACGATGACAACGACGACGACGGCGACGAGTTTACGCCGCGCAGCTACCGCGGCGGTAGGTGGCGGAGGTTTTTGCACTGGAAGTCAGGCCCCGTCGGCGGTCGGAGCCGTCGTGGTCATGGGTACTGGCACCGGTGGTTGCAACATCGGCGAACGCACCGGTTCAACCTATCCGAAGGAGGTTCGATACGCGCCGACTAACGTTGGTCCGGCATTAACGGCGGGCATATCACCGGGCGTTGTATCTTCTTCGGCTCTTCCGTCGGTTATTCCCTCGGCAATTCCGTTGATCGTCGGGGGGGGAGGACTTAAGCCACCGGCCACGCCGTCGGCCACCGTCGGTGGGACCTTGGTTCAAACGGGACAAATCTCGATACTGCAGCAACAACAACAGCAACAACAGCAACAACAACAACAACAACAACAGCAGCAACAACAACAACAACAACAACAACAACAACAACTGCAAGTGCAACAGCAACAAAGTTCGGGAGCACCGCCACCACCACCGCCACTACCGCCACTGCCGCTGCAGATGCAGCAGCAGCGTGCCTTTTCGAGGTCGATGACGTCCTTACCACCGGAACCGTTCATGATAATGCGTTCTAAAGCTCTCAATCGACGAGTCTCTATCAACGTCGGTGGGGTTAAGCACGAAGTTTTATGGCGTACCCTAGAGAGGTTACCGCATACTCGGCTCGGACGTCTCCGCGATTGCAACACACACGAGGCTATCACCGAACTTTGCGACGATTATTCCCTCATTGATAACGAATACTTCTTCGATCGTCACCCCAAATCTTTTAGTTCGATTCTCAATTTTTATCGTACCGGTAAATTACATCTCGTTGACGAGATGTGCGTTCTAGCGTTCAGCGACGATCTCGAATATTGGGGCGTAGATGAGCTGTACTTGGAAAGTTGTTGTCAGCATAAATATCATCAACGGAAGGAGCACGTTCACGAGGAGATGCGCAAAGAGGCAGAGTCTCTGAGGCAGAGGGAGGAAGAGGAGTTTGGTGAGGGACAATGCGCGCAGTATCAAAAGTGGCTCTGGGATCTTCTCGAGAAGCCAACCACTTCCATCGCTGCTAGGGTGAGTCTATCCGAAGCTTTTCTTTCTTATTTCTTTTTACTTTTTTTTTTTATACATTTTCTTTCGTCCCCCACCCCTTTTTTATCACTATCTATCTATCTATCTTTTTCTAACCGTTTCGGTTCGTTCGTCGGGGAAAGACACGTGCTTAACCGGAATCGCGATAAGAGAAAACGTCGCGTCTCGGTTTAACCAAGAAAACGTAGGAGGAGGAGAAATATACGAAGAAGTTGAGATTTAAGCTTAGTTTTTGAACGGTAGCCAAGCGTGCCGCAACGCCAATGATATTTTGGCATCGATAAGGCCGAACAAACGTCGAAGGGCATCCGAAGGAATTTAATTCTACTTGCTCCTACCCCTTGCCGATGTTGACGACGATTAATTCCATCCCGGCTGCCACTTCCTCCTCCTCCTTACTCGTTTGGATTTACCGATCGAATCGCGACGTTTCTTTTATTCAAATTAAACATTTCCTTTTATTTTTATTATTATTAATATAATTGTTGTAATTGTTTTCGTTTTTTTTCTTTTTATTATTATTTTGTTTAATTTACTAATCCATTTACGGTCTGTCTCCACGTTTACAGTTACCACCGGAGAATTTCTATTCGAGCAAAGGTATATTGATTAAAATCGATATTAGAGAGCATCGATTATATTCGACGTAGTTCACCATTACATACATACATACATACAAATATATAATATTCAATATATAAAGGATTAATATTTGAAATGTAGTGAGAACGTTTTGCGAACGTATGTATGTATATCGTTTGGAACGTACACGTTGTCACTTTTCTCGCCCTTTTATTCATTTATTAATTTATTTATTTAATTATTTATTTAATAATCGATTTTTTATTTATTAGATCGTTATTTCACACTTAGGCTAGTTTATTCGATCTTTCCTAGATCGTACCTCGAAGTGTTGAAAAACAATCTTTCCAAAAAGAAACAAATCAAAACGAAATAACACATTTTTTGGCAATATATTTTTAACGTCGAGGAGTGATCGATATTTGTAGTATGTTTCAAATACGTACGTGTGTATCGATTATCAGTCGATAGGACGGAACGAAATAAATTGTTTAGACATGATTTTCCCGCTAATCCTTTGGCATCGTTTGAATTAAAGTCGATAGGACGCAACGAACCAATTTCGTTTATTATAGACATTCATTTTCCTGCTATTTAGTTATTCTTATTTTTTTATTATTATTATCATTAGTTACGTAAACATTTTTTTTTAATACTATAATATTAGGCTATTTGGAAAGTAATTTTGTTCTTTTTTTTCATATTTTATAATCCAAGGCATTTTATGGCAAAATAAGGTTTTAAATCACATTTAATTTTTATAAGAAAAATGAATTTAATTTCCGTAAAACTTAATAGTTTGTTACAGTTTCCTATTTCACTTATTGTTTGTTTGATTTTGTTGATGTTCGTTATATTCCCCCTTTCCCTCTAACTCTCTCACTCACTCACTCACTCACTCACTCACTTTCCACCTCCTTTTTTTCTATTTATATCTTTTTTTTCCTGATTTTTCCTTTAATTATTATTATTATATTAAATATATATTTATAATATATTAATCATATAGTAATTGAGTAAGTATTTTGAATATGGTAGAAGAAAGTCGTATGTTGTTATTCTCTCCGTTATATCTCGATTTTCGTAATGTATGTTTTATTTCTAGGTGGGCAGTTGTGACGACAAACATTTAATTATATCATATTTTTTACTATACATACCTAAAAATATACATATATATTCATATACATGTACGTATATGTATATATCTTTTTTGCAATATATAATCAAGCTTTTTTAGCTCCTCTTAGTGTATTAAACGATATCAATGCCGTTTTATATAGAAATCCATATAATGTGCTATTGATGATAATGGGAGTGCATTATACGCGATTACCAGGTATCACGTAGATTCTTTCTCGACACCGCTCCCTATGAACTACCACAAAATAAATATATACGATAATATTAATCATTTTTTTTCGCTACGAGCGAATTCAATTCGATAACTAATATATTTCTTGTCATTAATATTATTATTATTATTATTATTATTATTATTATTATTATTGTTATTGTTATTGTTATTGTTGTTCCAACTAATGGTCTGTTTTTTTGAAATAACAAAAAAGAAATACTATGGAAGAAAAGATAACGAAGAAAAAAATTGAATACTTATATATATATTTTTTTTCAATTAAGAATTCAATTGAATTTCTTGCTTAAAAGTAATTAAAAGAATATTTTGTAAAATTTGTCCGATAAACCGAATTTGACGTTCATTAAATTTAAGCGAGAAGAAGAATAGAAATGTATTTAAAACAATCTAACAGTAAAGGGTAAGTTAATGCGATACGATATGAAATCGCAATAATTATTTGTACGTAGAAATTTGACCAATGGAATTTTGTCTGGTAATTCGTTTCGAGTAATTACTACATCGCACGGGAATGTTTCCATTAATTAATTTTTCTTTTATTATTTAATTATTATTATTATTTTTACTTTAAATTAATGTTGTTTTTTTTTTTATATTTTGTTACATTATCATTGTCATTATTATTATAATTTGTTGGTAACAAGTAGACATAGTTAATCGTTTAGAATAGATGTTTAGGTCACCATAGTAGAAAACTGTGAGTAATAAGCACCAATTTTGTCTATTATCTTTTCGTGTAATACGAACGTCAAATTCGGTCCAAGGAACTTATTCGCAATATTGATTTAACTTGAAAAGAAATTGATAAAAAAAAAAAAAAGAAAAAAAAATAAGTAAAAATGTAAACTGTGAGAGAATCTTCGAGTCACTCAGGCGGCGCCCTTTCGCGAATGTTGTAATTGTCTCTTTTCTCTCTATGTATATGTATATACTTAATATATATATGTATAAATATATATATCTAATTAAATCTTATATACTAAAATATATATGTGTATATACGTGTATACATATATGATGATATTTTGTTTTTTTTTTATATTACGTATTATTTATATACGTATATATATACATATATATGTATAAAGGCTCCACTCGTGTATATATATATATACACATATATATATATTTCTAATATTTTGCCGTACACACCACAAACAATACACATTGCACACACTATTGCTCTGAGATTGATTAACAAAAAAGAAAAAAAGAAAAAAAAGAAAAAAAGTAAAAAAAGAAGTAAAAAAAAAATAGAAAAAAAGAAAAAGTCAAGGAAAAAGAAAAAAAAGCAAAAAAGAATGAATTGTACGGGGTTCTTAATCGTGGCAGCACCCAACTTCCTTTTTTAATCGACTCTCTCCAAGCTCTCACTCCAGCGACGATAATAACTATCTTTTTTCTCTCTCTCTCTCTCCACACTAACAAATAAGACGTACGCACACGTCACGATCCAAAGAAGCCGGTGAGATTCCCCCGTTCGTTCGTTCGTACGTTCGTTCGTTCGTTCGTTCGATCGTTCGTTTGTATTTTTACCTTTTAACGTTACTTACGTCCTTTCTGTCGTATTATCTCTCGATGCTTTTTTCTTTAATTCCGTTTCGAATATATAGGTATATATGTATCGAAAATATAGCGGAATTTTTAGATTAATATTTCGTGCAATCTTTTTCAAAGAAGTTTAAAGGGGCGGGGAGGAAAGAAATGACGATTTATCTTTTCAAACATTTTTCTATACTTATCCACAAAAAAGAAAAGTAGCAAATTTTTCATTTAAAAATCTTCTAAATGTTCAAAATGTTCAAAATGTTCAAAATGTTAGTTTATCACACACACGGTTATGCGTTATTAATTAATTGAGAAATAAAACTGTGCTGAGATAACAGCATCGATCTTTTTCAAATGGTATAAATAGTAAATGATTTTTTTGATAATAATAACGTTAATAAATACAATGTCGATATGTAATATTACGCATGTAAAATTACATACATATATGAGTGAATTTATTTTCGATGAAATTTATAGTTCGCGAAAGAAAAAAAAAAAACTTTACAATTAATTCTGTATTAGTTTAGGAACACGGTTGAGATTATATTCTTACTTACTAACGTGTTTATTAATATTAGATAAAGTATCGATTTCGGAATGACGGTATATTTAAATAAAAGCGGGTAGGAAGAAAGAAATCGGTCAATAAGAAGAATATCCGTTATCGTCGTCGTCGTCTGTAAAATACTTACTCGCGTTCGTGACAGTAAAGAAAGCTATACTTCGAGTTGAGCTTTCGATTGGATAAAAAAAAGAAATAAAAAAAAAAGAAACCTATTATATACTACAATGCTATATTGAAAAAGAGAAAAAATAAAAAGATGTTTAATAATTAATTAATTAATGAATTTCTTTCTTTTATGATTAACGATCGATGACTCCTCGTGTCGAGTTCAACGAACTTTTGTTTTTTATCAATTATTTCGAAAAAGAATGATTTTAAAAGATCTATTAAGTAAAAAGGAAAAAAAGAAAATAATTTCAAAATATAATATATGTGTTTGATTTGTCGGAGGAACCGATCGTTCCAAGCTCCTCAACTCGAGGTTACGTGTTACGTGTTTTATTTATTTATCCGACTTGGGGAGATATATATATATATATATATATATATATATATATATATATGTAAAAATAAATAAATAAAAAAGTTAGCTTGCGTTTTTAATCTCCATTGCACTTTTTATGTCCTCCACGTTGATTTACGAGTTTAACGAAAAATATATCTTGCCTTTTTGCACCCTAAATCGCGGGCCGCCGGCTTCCTTACTTTTTTTTTCTTTTTTCTACTTATAATAAGCCTCTCTTTTCTGTTATCCCCCTATTCTCTTTTTTCTTAGTTCCAAACGAAATCTAAGAAACAATTTATATTTATCTTTATGCATTTATTTGTTGGAAATGAAAAGATAATATCATATCTCACGATTTTGCCATGAAGATATTTTTTTCTTCTTCAATTTGTTTCAAATCGTAAATCAAAAAATGAGAAAAAAACGGTACACTAATAAATAAATAAATAAATGAAAAATAATAAAATAATGGTTGTTTAATGATTTCGTATAGGAACTTAGCTTTTCCTAGCAGCTAATATGACCGCACATCGTATACCTAAAAGCGCACGTGACAGCTTTCTGTAAACAATTATACTAACCGTACGCACCCATATACACACACGGACACGTTTATTATATCCAGGTCGTATACCACTAGCACGATCAATTTTCATGTGGATATATGGTTACTGTTTTCTCTCTCTCTCTCTCTCTCTCTCTCTCTCTCTCTCTCTCTTTCTCTCTTTCTCTCTTTCTCTCTCTCTTTTTCTCTCTTTTTCTCCTTCTCTCTTTCTATCTTTCTATCGAGAGAAAATAGTACCATTATTCCATTAAATTTGCATGCAGGACAAGACTCCTTTTATTGTTACTTTACAAAGACCTTATTAAGTTTTTGCTTGAAAATATTGCATTATGTATTACACTATTACGCCGTCTCGAGGAATTTAAATCATGTATATCATTTTGTATCATGTTGTCATTGACAATGATTGATAAAATTATTATTACAATTTAATCTACATCATATATATATTTTTCATTTTACTTTCGGAATTCAGAAAAAAATGAAGGAGCGATTATTAAATCAATTATAAATGGATACAATATTCATTACGAGTTTGTTATAGTTTTTGAATTTAATTCTTTATTTTTATTTGTTCTTATTAATTTACCACGAGACGGCGAATTTGCTGCTATAATAATATATAAATTTGCAAATGATCTAGTTTTATACAATAACGCCGTCTCGAGGATTTAAGTCAATTCAACTCGATTAATAAATATGATCGTTAAACTCAATTATATTTTCTCTCTCTCTCTCTCTCTCTCTCTCTCTGTTAAAATAGATTTGCAAAAATAATTGGTTAATAATTAATATTAAAATATAGTTTAATATTGATTGACCACGAGACGGCGAATTAGCTCGGTTATCCGTAATTATAAATTTGCGAAACGAGCGCCTCTTACTTTTTTGCGTTTTAACAACAACATAATTTTTGCTATAACCCTTCTGTCTACGAATTGATTTCGCATTGTAGCGATTATTGCACAGACGCGACGAAGACTATATTTATAAACCCCGCGCGTATATTTTATAACTTTATAGATATAGATATATTGGGGCTTTTATTTTTGGTTGGGATTGATTAAATAATTAAGCATAACAATCTATATAATTCTACGTTATTTAAAATTAACAACCCTTTCGTTACTAACGACCCTATACAGGGGTCGTAACGTACGTACGAAAGAATCTCTATGAAACGAAAGGGTTTTAATAAAATACCATCATATAGGAATTTTGCTTTTTAAACATTTAACGCGATTTCGTCTTATGCAGGGGGTGGGATCATTGACAGAGACAGAGGGAGCGGGGTTTTGAAGGGAACAGATAAATGATGTTTCTTCAATACGCTTGCCGAACAACGTGCAAAACATATTTTTTGTGAGTCGAGCGACGTCGGGCAGACCTGCCTTTAAACGACGAGCCACTCCTCTCGGTGCTGCTGCTTTAAAAAATCTCAAACGTATACCTATATATATACATATATATATATATATATATACACATATATATATACTTATATATACATATATATATATATATATGTTATTGCCTATTCTTAAATATGCCTTTTTTCGCGCGTATCGTCCAATGACGACGCGTAACCCTTTTCTCTCTTTTATACCAACAAACACCCCCAATCCACTCGATCAATCAATTCAAAAACAGAATTAAATTTATCCCCAAAAAATCTATGGGCTAAGAATACGTTCCCCTTTTTTGCTATTGTTGTTATTGTTATTGCTGTTGCCTTCGTGTATATATATTTACACATATGTATATATATATGTATATGTGTAACATATATAAACATAAATATATTTGTCATTTCTTCAAATTTCTTTCTACCCGGTTGATGGTGACTCTTTTTACGCTCTGGGCCGCCCTGTCCCCCTCTCCATCGTTCGCATTTTTATACGCCTCAAATGAAATAAAAGTTAATATTATATTGCGCCATTTTTGTATAATCTTTTAAGTACTTCCTTCTTATCGATATACAAATTGATCGTAATTTTTCTCCTCGTATTAGAAATGATGATATTTCTTCACGTTTAACGTTTTATCTTTTTCTCTTTTGTTTTTTTTTTTCTTTTCAATGGTCACTCGTCGCGTAAATTCATACCTTTTTTTTTAGAAGAAGCGTTGTATTACGAATAGAGGGAAAGCTTAAAATAATTTTTGGTTCCTCTTGCTTTTGTAACAAGCATTTGATAAATCCTTTTTTAATATAATAGTTCTCAATGCCAGATATTTCGAATGTTGGATAATCGTCGAGTTCATTGTTCGCTTCGCTTGTCTCTATTCGCTACTTTATTAAGCGAAAAAGTAATGATGGAAAAAAACATAGATAAAACAATAATGTTTATAAAATAAAAATCAAATGTTTTTAGATTTGGCATAGCCTCTTATATATCGTTATCTTTTATATTATCTCTTTAGCTTTCATCTAGGCTTTTTTCAATCACTTTTTATCAATCGCTTTTCGTAAGAGATGAAATAGCTTATTGTGTATTATAAATATTTCTCGATATAGCTTCGTCGTATATATTTGATTGAGGAGGAAATAGAGTATGACTCTTTTTTGGAACATTTTTAAGTAACTCTCATTTTCTCTCTTCTTCTTCTTCTTCTTCTTCTTCACTTTTTCATCTTCTTTTTGATTGATAACTACGCTTGTTTCGTTACGTATTCCCTAATTTAATCATTCAAATCTAGAAGAAAGTTTTTCAAGTTTATCCAATGAATCTATTCTTTTTTTTTTTTCTCTAGGTATAACTGTTTTCTAATTATAATCGCCTGATTCGGTTTAATTTTTGTACTTTTTATCTCTCTTTTTCTCTTACTCTCTTTCTCTTTCTCTATTTCAATCTATATTTTTCTCTGTATTATTTTCACTGTCTCTCTTTTATCTCCAAATTCTTCTTTACCTCATAGGAGATGTTCGTTAGGTATTATTATTATTATTACTATTATTAAAAGGAGAATGAAAATGGAAGGATATGAAACAACATGTTTATATATATATATATACCTATATACCTATATATATATATATATATATATAGCGAGTTAGAGATAGGTTTTTATAGAGGACGATGATAAAACAAGTACCGTTTGACCGTTTGACCGGTTGATCGTCGATTTTCCAGGTGATAGCCGTGATTTCGATACTCTTTATTGTGCTTTCGACGATTGCACTAACTCTCAACACAATTCCTAGTATGCAAGTGAATGATGAGAAGGGGAACTTTCAAGACAATCCGCAACTAGCCATGGTGGAAGCCGTGTGTATAACATGGTTCACCCTCGAATACGTGCTTAGGTTCAGTGCTTCGCCGGACAAGTGGAAATTCTTCAAAGGCGGTCTCAATGTGATCGATTTATTGGCTATACTGCCATACTACGTGTCCCTGTTCCTGGTCGAGACTAACAAGAATGCGACAGACCAATTCCAAGATGTACGCAGGGTAGTACAGATCTTTCGTATAATGAGGATCTTAAGAATTTTGAAGTTGGCCCGCCATTCTACCGGGCTACAGAGTCTTGGTTTTACCTTACGTAACTCGTATAAGGAACTGGGCCTGCTGATGCTCTTCCTGGCAATGGGTGTCCTCATATTCTCTAGTCTTGCATACTTCGCTGAGAAGGAGGAGCCCGGGACCAAATTCATAAGCATTCCAGAAACCTTTTGGTGGGCAGGCATCACGATGACCACCGTCGGATACGGCGACATCTACCCCACGACCCCGCTCGGCAAGGTGATCGGCAGTGTGTGTTGTATATGTGGTGTCCTGGTAATCGCGTTACCCATTCCCATTATCGTCAACAACTTTGCTGAGTTCTACAAGAATCAGATGAGACGGGAGAAGGCCCTTAAGAGGCGGGAGGCTCTTGAAAGGGCTAAGAGAGAGGGCAGCATCGTTTCTTTCCATCACATCAATCTGAGGGATGCTTTCGCCAAGAGTATGGACCTTATCGACGTCATCGTTGATACTGGTAAGCGACGGACCGTCGACGCATCATGGACGCGACTTTGACCTTCTGATTCTCTCTCTCTCTCTCTCTCTTTCTCTTTATCTATATCTATCTATCTATCTATCTCTCTCTATCTCTCTCTCTTTCTCTTTATATCTCTATTTCAAATGCCTACCACTCAAAGTCCTTATCATCGAACAAGTCACGAAATTATGATTACCCGCAAGCATGCTCCCTTCGCACATCACCTTTCTTGTTCGTGTTAATACGTATCTGCACATTTTGATACAAGGTGTTTCGATAAAAGAATCACACATCCCTTCGAACGACGCCCAATCGAGCAGCACTATCGTCATTCGATTAAAAGAGACCAACAGATCGATCAAAACTCCTGATGCTCTCTAACATACATCTTTCCAGGTCACAACATGTCCGGGGTAGATGGTAACAGTACGGAAGGTGAATCAGCTTGCGGTCGGGCCCCCGCACAAACCGGCCCAGGTTGCTATCGTAATTATGAGCATTACAGTCTCTCCCGGCATCGTCGTAGCACGTCGTCCTGTTTCCCGAATCTGCCGAATGACCTACCAACGACACCGGATAGTCCGAATCGTCGTTTATTGGACTTCGCACAGAGCGTACCCGGGACACAGAACGACGATTATTTCCACGACGAGATACCGGCGCAGAACGCGAATCAAGGAAACACAACACCCAGCGTAAGTCTCATCTAGTATTTATTGCATACGAATTAAATATCTTCTTTTTTTTTCCTTTTTTTTCCTTTTTTTTCCTTTTTTTCCCCACAAGCCTAAATGATTCTCGACGGTTTTTATCGAAATGTATATTTTTTTATTTATTATTATTATTTCAGGAATTAATGAATAAATATATTTTTGTCTTTAATCAATATAAGAATTGATTATCTTAGAGTTAATTTTTATTTTCTTCTTATTCAAAATATCAATTGGTTTCAATAGAAAATAGGATTAATATAAAACAATTAATGACTTATTAATGATATAGTCGAGAATCGGAAAATAGGCTCGTTTACAATGGCGAAGCAGATAGCTTCCTTTGATTTGTGTTATTTTGGTTTGTTCCCGAGGAAGCATCTATTTCGTAAAAACGTAGAGCATAAAACCACAGGAAGGTCACGAACGTTATCGTTGTTTAAATCTCCTATAACGTTGATATATATATATATTTTTTTTTTTCTTTTCCCCGGCTGGTCAATGTTTTGTCATATATGTTACATATATTATGACGAACTGCTTGCTTTGGTTTATAATTTATTGGTTTTAAACAAAGGCCAGAAAAATTCTTCAAGTGCATCGTCTGTGTTTGACGTTACAACCCTTCTGTAATGTCTCGATTCTTTATAGGATTCTGCCAATTGTCGTAAATCTGCAATTGCAATTGTGCAACGTGTGTTCATTTTTATTCTTTTGCCATACATAGGCGTAAAAAAAAAAAGAATTAAATAAACGCGTCTAAAGTAGGACGAGAACGTTCCTAGGTCGAGCCAACAGAGTTACCGAAGTAATTACAAAAATCAATCTTTTTTCCGAGACACTTTAGGCTAACCGGTTTTTTTTTATTTACATTCTAAAACTACAAGTCCTAAGCTCGTGAAATTACAATTATTAACAACCTCTCCTAAAAAGTCGAGTAAAAGTGTAATTAATTCGTAAAATCGCTTTAAAAAACTTTCAGCCCACGTAGAAACTTTTTACCCTTTTTAACTTTTTACATTACACGATATCGCAGAATTTTAATGTAAACGTGTAGAAACGATTCGCGGTAATTGGAATACATATTTCTACACTTTCTAAATCTTACAAATTAGAGCAATATGTTTTTATACACGAACGGGGAATTGAACTTGAAATTCATTTGAAATTGGACGTATTTCTACGTTATCTTTTCTTCTTTTATTGTTGATTTGAGATTTTCGTTCGTTGGTTCGTTGGTTTGTTCGTTCGTTCGTTTGCTTTTTTTTTTGCAAAAATGTCGGTGTGTGTCGCACTATGTCTTTAGCATGAATTCAACTGTATTACGTGCCCTGCCCTGTGCTTTTATACTCTAGCATAAAGCAAGAAGCGATGGAGCCAGATATCAACGCTTATTATTGACGCAATATATCGTAATATATACCATACATATATTTATTTATTTATTTATTTTATTTTGTATTTTTATTTGATATTTATTTGTTTCATCGAGCACGCTCGAAAGTTTGAGTACGAAGACGAGGGTAAAATAATAATTGAATCAATGCTCTGTTTCATGTTTTAATTTAAAATTGTAATATGTGAACCCTTTTAATAACCTGTTGTACTACAAAGTTTTTTACTTTTACTCATATAATTTTAGTTATTAATTATAACGATTTGTTTTTGTCATTATTGAAACAAACAGTAAAATTATTTGTATATCTGCTACGTAGCCAGAGTATCCCTCGAGTTTGAAGACAAATTTGAAATGGCTCCGCTTCGAAGCCCTCAACTTTCCACATTTAGGTCGTTCATTTTTCTCATACTTGTGAATAAATAAAAAAAATGTCTAAGGTAAATTTTGTCAAGTAAATTGACAATAATATATTGGCAAGGATATTTTCTTTTATTTCTCTATGTTAGTGTATATTTGATTTTCATTATTTTCATTCAATATTCGACATGTTACTTTTATTTTAATATAAGTTCAAAAATATAGTAAAAAGAATACAAATATTTATTTGAAAAGCAATTTCAAGCGTGCTCAAAGTCGTAAGGAAAAATGATTATTTTCGTTATTCCAATTGCAAATAATGATCTATTATTATCGATAAGTAATATCGGTGATTTATGTGTTCCTTGTTAGTTTAAAGGAAAGCGAGAAGAACGAAATCGTTTCTTTTCTACGTTAGATTGCTGATGTTATTACGGGTTCATATGTATATGTCAATACGTGTGTATATTATATATATATATATATATACAAAAGTGAGAAATGCCTTGATCGCAATTTTTCTAACGATTGCAAAGTCCAAGAATTGCCACGCGTGTTCTTTTTGATATATAGATGCATAGGTTCGTGCTGAAAATAGTATGACATTCTAAATAGCATCTTACACGCCAGCTTCGTGAAAGAAGAGTTCGCTTCTACGTGTATATGTATATGTATCTATCTATCCATCTATCTATCTATCTATCTATCTATCCATCTATCTATCTATCTATTTTATCCATCTATCTATCTATATCTCTATCTAACCTATCTTCTATCTAACTATGTATCTTCTTATATCTATCTATGTAAAAAAATATATATATATATATGTATGTGTAGATCACATCACCCTACTAACTATTAAAAACGTTCGATCCTCTCGCGTTTCTATTTGCAAGTGAGAGACCGGATTGACTTTATATATTTTTTTATATATTTATTTAAATTACATTCTTTTCCCATCCTGTAACTTTTTATATTCTCATTTTTTCTTCCTTTTTTTTATATGGAAAACTTTCTTGTCATCCGCGATTATGAATGATTCATGCGAAGTCTGTTCAGACTCTCACAAGCAGATATAAAATATGTTACTTGATTTTATTCAAAGACTTGCGCAATAATCGTCGTTTGAAATTCAAACAAAATATTCTTTTTTTTCTCCCTGTATAAAAATATTGGAGGTGCGTAATATACGGGGTGTCTAAAAAATCGCTCTTAACGCATAAAATTCGTATTGATTTATTTAATTAAATTACAATATTTTGTTTTTCATTTAAAAAAATGTGAGTTTGCCGTTAGAGTGTTTGGTTGGAAAACAATTCGTCCCGTTTGTTTGAAATAACAATGAAGAATTTGTCATTTTTCGGATACTTATTAGTATTTGTTATAATATAAACAAGTTTTGGCAAAATATTCATTTAATAATTGATTTATTATCTGCGCAAGTCTTCAACCTTTCGCGAGCGAAGCAACGATTTCTGAGGAGCCTGAAAGAACGATCATTTCTTATTTCATAGTTCATATTTATCTTTTACGATTTTCGTACGATATTCTATCCTTATATATTATATTTCGATGTATGTAATATTTTTCACGGTTTACTCGCATACCCGTTTACCCATCTTCCCCTTTCCCCCACACAACGCGTGTACACGACATTCGTTCATTTCCCTATGTGAGACACCATTTTGAAACAATACAATTGAACCTTTATAATATATACGTATTTTGTATACTTAACATATAATCTATGTTTTTAAACACATGATAATAATAATAATAATAATAATAATAATAATAATAATAATATGTTTTTACGAATCCTGCAAATACTCGATAATCGAAATATTTTTGTTTGTTACTCTATTTAAATTATTTTATTAGTATTATTATATACTACCAGTTGTAAAATGAAATCAGGATATATGAACTTTGTAGATTTGTCTAATTGATGATCTTGCTCTGCAGACTCATAGAAGTAATAATTAAATTTCAAGATTGATAAAATAAATATTACACATGCGTATATAAATGAAATGATTTATAATATTATATTTCTATATTATATTTTTATTATATTATTAATTTTAATCCTGATAAAAGAAATTACTCTATATATATTTAATTAATAAATAACAAATATGAGCTAAGTGGTGACAATGAAGAAATCTTAAAAATTGAAAAGAATTCAATTGAAAAAAAAAGGAAAAAATAAAGGAAAAAAAATTTCAGATATATGAGTGCGTAATTGAATAGAGGAAGAAATAAGTAAAATAAATTTGGTTAGAGGGTTTTTGAAAAAAAATCAAGGCCTCCCTTTTGTAACATATATTAGGACGCTCATATATCTCTGACAGATCTTTTTTCGTGTCGATATGTTACAGGCAATGTCCGACAGCGCGCATTGAACCAGCAACGTTGAGAAAAGCTGTGACCCTCTCTAACACACACACTCACACAGACACAGATTCGTCGGAGAGACTAATTGACCTCCTCTAATTGTCGGACCTTGCCGTGTGTGTCTCTCATTCAGAACGAATCTATCCGTGAGAAACTATGAAAAAATAAACAAAAATGATTTCTCGATTGTAATTTTAATCGAGATTAGTGGCATCGGAAAACAACAACTCTATCACCGCTGCTAGTCCTTCCGCCCCGTAATATTAGAATATTATTTGGAGACCAACAAGGGATCGTTTCTTTTTTTTTTTTTCTTTTTAATTCGAAGAAATTAGATCTTTTAATCTAAAAACGCATAACTTTTTCATACATTCATACATTCAAATCTTGAAGCCTTTTTAACCAATTTTACCCAAACACTTCTTCTCTTTTAACAACAATTACGAACAACAACCAACAAATTATATTTAAGAATTCCAATACCTTTTTTTTCCGAATAATAATTGAATGAATATAAAAGAAGACACGTAGAAATGAACGATAATGTAAAACAAAATAAAACAGAAAGGAATAAAGTAGAAAGAAGATTATCAGTATATAATTTTACGTATGTAATTACTAATAATATTAATAATAATAATAATAATAATAATAATAATAATAATAATATTGATGACGATGATGATGACGATTACTCAAATGTGATAAATGTGATGATATTCGTAATAGACGAATGAAACTAATTAATCGCTATTTTTCAAACTGTGAATGAATGCGAGGAGAGAAAAAGACCCCAGAAAAATATGCGTATTCAAATATTTCTATCAAAATTACGTTAATACGTTTATTTGCAATTTTTTTTTTTTACTTATTCCTATTTAATACTTTTATATGACATTTAATTTTTTTACATTTTTTCGAGTTTATTTTTTTTTTGTATTTGCTTTTTTTCTACAAATTTTTCGATGAATCGATAATTCGATCTTGTTGATTGAAATTTTCGTACTAATCGTAAATAAGAATCGAAATTGTGTTTGTGCGTGTGTGAGAGAGAGAAAGAATGCGAGAGTTACAGGACAACGACCTATATATATTTTTTTTTCATTTTATTTTTTTCTACAAACTATATCAAAAAATTATACAAATTTATATCTAATCTATTCTTCGATTTAGGAATTTTTTCTGCTAATATAAAATAATAAATAAAGAATAAACCTTTGTGCTAAGCATATTATGTGTCAAGTTATCCTGAAAAGAAAAATCAAATTGTCATTTTGTTTTTATTTATAAATATTTGAAAAATTTTTTTTTTTATTTATTTATTTATTTAGAGAGAGAGAGAGAGAGAATATGTGCAGAAAGAGTGACAACTCTATTTCAATAAAAATGAAATGACAAAAAAACTCCATACAGATTATTACTTGAAATATTGTACTTTTTCGTTTCCGATCAAGCGAAATGAAGGATAGATATTTTTAATATTCTTCTTTTCTTCTTCGTTTCTTTTTAAACAATCAACAAGAGATACATACACACATACTCAACGACGATTCAGCATCGAGCGATGTTTTAATTTGAAATTTCTTCACATCGCAATGCCGTTAAAGTTCGCGTAAGTAACGAGAGAATAAGTCAACAAAAAATTGTGACGTTCGTTATTTATTTGTAAACGATTTGATATACAGGATGTTTCATAAGCGAGTATTTTATTATTATTATTATTATTATTATTATTATTATTTTTAATATACACTAATATTTATTAATATTAAAATCTAAATTGTTGTATACAAATATATTTTTTTTCAGACGATCTATCAAAACTTTCCATTACTCCCCTCCTCCAACCACGTATATTATAAAATTTGATCTTTCGAGAATATCGTAACTTGTATAGAAAACATCCTGCATATCAAATCCGAACCGTGTTATCACATTTTTTGGTTACTCTTCTATACGACACCATATTTCTTAGCACCGTGTGTCTCACATAAATAATTAATGAAAAAAGAAACAAGAAAATAATACATTCATCAATGAGTTCTTATTAACGAGAAAAAGGTTCGTTCGTTTAAACATTTAGTTGGAACGAACCTCATTCCGTCTGACCATGTTAAAGCATTTACTACTTAATTTACTTATACTATACTATACGCTCCTAAGTTTGCTATTCGCACGCGACAACACTAATTACTTACTCGTACTTATTTACAATACACTTGCACTTTTTCCGCGCGATTTCGCGTATAGAAATAATTTAGACAAAAATACAATTAAAAATAAAAAGGAGTATACTTGCGTCTCTCTGGCTCCACGTGATCGAATCCTTTGTGCCATTTTTATACTCATTTCCTTTTTTTATATGTTTATATTTTTCACGTTTGTTCTTTTTTTAAATTCTTTTCTTATTTAATTTTCTTCCTCTTTTTTAAACATTTTATTCTTATTTGTTTGTTCGTTCGCAAAGCATTCAAATCGTTTGAAAGAAAACATTATTTTATGTTAAATAAACAATTCAAGTAAGTATTTCATTAAAGATGGGCCCAAAATCATTTAATAATTTCATTGATAAAATGAGAAAGAGAAAATAAAAAGAAGAAGTAGTATTCGAATTGGTTTTACGTAAAAATGGTTATATTTACCGAATCTTAAAACAATTGTATGTAATGTAAAGGAAGGTTTATGCAACGATTTGAATATTTTCGCGAGACTCACCAGAGGACCGAGTCTTACTCGCAGATAAGTAAAATCGCAAAATTGTGTGTGTGACATTTGTAGGATGAAGAGAAAAAAGAGAGCAGAAAATTCGAGAAAATTGATGAAATACCTAGCGAATTCGAGTGTTGCTTTTGTACTACGAAGGTATTTACGATCACAAACGTTCTTCCTCTCTCTCACGGTGACATTACATACACCAACCCGAAATAATATTTGACATTTAAATCAATATTATGATTAAAATATATTATCTGATTGTTAGACTATAAAAAACAACACATAATTGTTGCGAGTAGGGTGTATGTAATGGTCCCCACCGATTAACCAACCGCAGCACAACTTTTCCATTGACACGATACTCCATTGAAAAGCTTTAGACGCCAAACATGTAGCTCGTCGTCGTCGTCGTTTTCCTCTTTTCTTCAGCCACTCCCTAACCCAAACCTGCAATTTCATTTGCGTGTGCCTCAGTAATTTTCTAGGTCAAGGCACGTCGAGATATCGCCAAAGCGNTCTCTGGCTCTCTTTCTCTCTGGGTTATTGAATTAGCCTCTATGTATCTTTTCCCAGTGTGGTAATATTCTATGTTGATTAAATCAATACGTGTTTGGATAATATTTATATGTAATATGACAAATCAACAATGTTATCGTTATCGTTATCAATGTTGAGTAAAAAATAAATAAAATAATACTGTATTTTATATCGAACAAATGTTTGATATTGCAAATCTAAATAAATCATTTGGCAAATTTGGAAATAACTTATATTATCGGTACTATTGGATTAAAACATATTTAGCATTATGTATCTAATAGATTTTGGAAATATTATTATCCCCTCTAAAAGAATTAGTATAGAGAAAGAGAGAGAGAGAGATCAAAATTTAACATTCAAAAGACACAGCTGACATAAATAAGAAATACATACTTTTATCAAAGACAGGAAATAAATAAATACATAGAGATAATTATCGCGCATATTAAATGAAAAGAGTCGAATAATAATCGTCGGGAAGATTTTTGTTATTTTCAAAAGCCAACCCCGCCCCCGTTAAAGTGTTCTAATCTCGTGAGAAAAAAAAAACAAGTATGAGTAAAATATGAGAGAATGGAGAACACTCGCCCTATCATCATAGAAATCTTTCTCCCTGATTCTTTCAGTTGCGCAAACCATCGAGATCAGAAATGGAATACAGATGAATATCGCCGAAAGCGAATAAAATTTTATCTAAAGTTTGTGGAAGCGATGCGCGATATTGAAATCGCGGGCACGTCGAACCTCAAAGAAAGAGAAGTCGAGATACTCGTTTAATTACCGACTCGCCAGGACCGTCCTCCTTCTTTGTCTTGATCGTAGAAACGACATTGGAAGTATAGATGATGTTCCCTCAAAACCAATGAGTGGCCTAGGACAGCGGGTATCGTTTACGTTCATCGCTAAATCAACGCTTTTTATAAAAACGCCTATTCTGGTACCAATCCAATAATCCACTAATCCACAAACCGGAACAATCCATCACTATTTCTATTTTCTGATCTATCGATCTTCGTCTAACGAAAAATTCGTTGCTTGTCTATTGCGTCTTTTTCACTTCATGTAATTGCACGTTTTATTACATTACGTATAAACACACGTGTATACCACCTGGTTCGACAAAAGGAAACGTTTTTTAACACTTTGACAGCTACTTTGGTCATTGGTGACCAGAGCGTTTCAACTACTTACAATAGAGCAAAAGTTTCATGAAAATCTACAATTAACGCATTTTTAATATTACCATCTAATTAGAATATACTTCGAAATAATAAATGCCACCATTGAACAATTAACAAATTTTTATTTCAACATAAAATCTTGCATCTAAATACTACCCTTGGCGTCCTGAACGAGACATGCTAATTCAGGGCGTGACAGTCAAAGTGTTAAACAAGAACATCAAGTTTTTTTTATCTCGACTGTTTTTAGATATTATATATATATCATTCTTTTTCTTTTCGTTTATTTTTTTATAGTTTGCCTTCGTAGTTAGGTGTATAAACTCGAAAAGAAATAAAAAAGGAAGAACATTTGTTGAAAAAGTTTGGAAAGTGGAGTTATGAATTTTGTTAAACTGCTTCTTAAACTTATGCGTATGCACGTGTATGTACGTGTGTATATGTATAATGCATATTATATAAATATTATATAAATATTATATATTTTATCCGAGCATCTAGCAGAACGCGCGAATCGTTTTTTTGCATTCATCATAAATATCGAATTGTTGCTAATTTGTTTTTATTTAATTAAAAAAACATAAAATGAAAAAAAGAAATATTTGTTAAAGCAGCGAAACGATTCGAAGAGCTCGCTAACGCAAAAAGTGTCATGCCTTTTTCTTAATCGATTCATGTACATGTCATTTTATATTTTTATTTAAAAATACTCTCCCCCCAGGTCTCCAGGCTGTTCTAATTTTTATCCCAACTTTGAATTGATCATTTATTTGTCGTCATATTTCTATATTGTCGCGGAAAGAGGAATTTTTGAAAAAGTTTCTAAGAAATAAACTAATCTTCGACACCTCTTCTCATCTCGATCGAGATTAATGAGGTGTAACCCAAGTATCTCGTAAAAAATATTTTATTTACAATATTTTTTTCTAACTTTTCTTTTTTTATCGATCAACCAACAGTAAGTAATCGCATTAACAATATAAAAAGAAACATTTTCTTCGTAAATAATTGAAAAATAATTAGTTATTGGATAATAATGAAAAATGAGAAGAAAGAAAACTTGAGAACGAATCATTTTGAAAAATGACACAAAATTCATTCAATATGCGTATGCATACGTGCATGTTGTAATATAGTATCAAAATTGGATTTTTATTGGATTTTTATTGGATTAATCGTATAAGAAGGGAAAAGAAAAGAAAAAAAGTAAGATGCTCGCATGAGAGGCAAATTTGTTCATGTGAAAGAGGCGTAAAGGGTGTCGTATTAGTTATAACGCGGGGCTGATTGCAGAGCGGCAGACCCCGTGCACAATTTATCTGCGACCAGGATAATACAACAACATCGACTCGAATCACTGTGAAAGAAATGGAAAACAATAACAACCATCACTATGGAGGACTACGCGGTGGACGACCATTCGCGTTTGGACCTACAAACGGGCTTGCATCGGCAACTCGTATAATCAATCATCATTTCTTCGGATCGATTAGCGGTCCTAGGCATTACAATACAGGTATTTGTTTATTTAAAAAAAACAACACACCCCAGAGAGAGAGAGAGAGAGAGAGAGAGAAAGGAAAAGAAATGTACAACTTGTTAAATGGAATAAAAATGTTAACAAATATCTACGAGCATTACGTTTGGTATTTGAAGGATTAGTTTTCATTAACGATTAACTTGTCGCGTGTTAGGAATTTTTAAGTGGATAGAAATTTCTAGACGTTTCCAAAGTGGTCTTAAAACGTTAGTTCTCTAGGTGATTGATGGAGATACCATAAAGCAGAATTCGATAAAATAGCTTCGTCCTTGTATAGGTCGTGACCTACTTTCTTCTATTTTTATACACACACCTAATCTATCTAATATATTTAAAAATAAATGCTTGTATGTTGTATCGTATGAGTTTGTAAGCTATTCATCCGATTGCGATGAAATTTTACTGACAATGAGTTGTTTTTCACACGCCTGATAAGGTTTTCGTAAATATTTAATCACTTTATAATGATTTTTTTAGAAATTTTTCAATAATTATTGATAAAACAGAGAAAAGAGTAAATGCTAGAGAGAGTAAGTGAATGAATGAATGTGCGTGTTTAAGGCAGCAAGTCGAGGCGTATTTGTATATATAAAAAAAAAAAGACAAAAATAATTGAATGTTTGAAAAGTGAATAAAAGAAGAAAACGGTCACTTGCCGAGATGTCGGGTATTTGCTAGTATTTATATATTCCTAAGAATACAGTTTTATTTAAGTGATCGATACGTCTTTAAACTGGGCAAAAAAAAAACTTTCTTTTCTACGTTTTTCTTTTTATTTCTATTTATTAGTTTGAAAATACAAAATAATCAATAGCTTACGATTTATCGTATTTTGTTTTCCAGGCACAAACACTGAAAGCAAACTCTCATTGTCAGCGGACTCGATAGACAGCGAAGGTGTACCGTTCATAGAAAAACACCGTGTAGCTAAATCGATCTTGAAGAAATCAGAAAGTAGCAACAATTATTACAACAATGTGGGCGACTCGGATACGGAAAAATTAATAACCGATAATACATCAATGGGGAGCATGTGTGATAGCGAGACCCGCCCGAAACAACAACTATTACTACAGCAACAACAACAACAACAACCGGTTTCGCCACTTTTATCGAGACAAGTTCTTGAATCCATTTTTCGAACTAACAACAACGCTGAGAGGGATTTCTCCGAGGATGATCAAACCGATGGGAAAAATTGTGTTGCTAAGATACCGAGATTGCTCTTTGATGATGTCCTAGAAGGTACATTTTGTTGATCCCTGAATTTGACATTTTTTTTGTTATATCATTTAATGTTTCAGAAGAAAAACACGCACGCGACGAGACAGTTGCTGAAAATAAAAATAAAGAATCGGAAGAACACAAGCAACGTACGAAAGTGCATACCGAGGAAGCTTCTAAGGATAGTCAAACGATGTTGATATGTTCATTAAGACCTTACAAAATTGTAAGGAAATCGGAAGAAAAGAGAAAACCGGTATCGAATAAATCGTCAACTACAACCAGTAGTCATACTTACAAAAGCTCAGACACAAATTGTCTTCCTCAGGAATATCGTTTCTCATCGTCGTAGCGACATTGGTATATTCATATTCGTTTTCCTACACATCGTCAAAGCAAATTCTATATGATAGAATTACTTCAAATAATATTTTTATTATTTTCAATCGAGATTTAATCCTCCATAACACCATTTTTAACGAAATAAAGAAAAATCAATCACAAATGAAACGCATGTTAATCGTAGATAAGTCAAAGACCTTTAAAATGAACCTTTGTAGTAAGAGGATTAGGTGGTCGGGGAGGTGTAGAGGGAGTGCTGTAGAGGGAGTGCTGTAGAAGGGGTGCTGACTTTAACAAAAGCAATCGAAAATGAAGTAGTGATATAAAATAGTGATTTATTTATCTCTTCGTTATCAAGGACCTACGTCTTTTAAGAAGCCTAGATACGCATATTATAATTCGCGCAACGGGTAATCTTTTAAAAATAAAAAAAGCTGGAATTGAAGGACACCTGAACAAACGAAAATTCTTTTTACTGCGTAATTTTAAATTAAGTACACACATGAATTGTTCTTTTGAGACAAAAAGAATAAAAACTATACGAGGATTGGTAATAAAGAAGGAAAGAAAGAAAATGTTCCATTATGAAAAAGATATAACAAAAAATGAATGATAAAGATACCGTTTAAAAAATAAAAGGAAAATTCGACAAATAGTTATGGAAAAGAAAAGAAGAAATATTGAAATGTAAAAAAAGATTCGTTATAACAAAAAAAAAGAACAATATTGCAGGCGTACAAATCCAAAAGAGAAAAAAAATGATATCGCAAGCAATATGCTATTTCCAATTTTTTTCTTTGTGTGCTTGTTGCATATTTTCTACCATTAGAAAACAAAAATTGATTAGACGTCATTAATTAATAAAAAAAATGTTTCCGGTACGGCATAATAAACTTTAACGTTTCAACAATTAAGTAATCATTAAGCTAAGTCAAGCTTTACGTGTCGGAAGATGTGATCTGTGCATTAAAAGCAAAAATAATAATAATAATAATAATAATAATAATAACAATAATAACAATAAAAGAGGAAAAAAAAGAGAAAGCGACGAACAAATAAATAAAAATATATCCACACCCCCATAAGGACGCTAACGAACCGCGAAGTTCGTAATTTAATAGCTAACTCGAATTTTGTTAAAAAGAAATGAAGAAAAAAAGAGAGAAAATGAGACAAATATAAATAATAATATAAAATTCTATCTCGATTTTTATATAGCCATGTTATAAAAAAAAAAAAAAAAAAAAAAAAAAGAAGTGAAATATAAATTAAATATAATGATCGGGTACACATATGGCACAATTGTCTATAAATTTCAATTGGCGAATTCTTAACTATATACTGCCTTACACGAAGTTCCCAGAAAAAAAAAGAAAAAGAAAATTGCTGCTCCTTTCGAAATGATTGAAATTATCCCTACTTAAAAAGATGATAATAATAAGAATTTTTCTAAATGATCGAACGATGTATCATAAAAAAATGTATATAAGTATATCCCAAATGATATTTTTTGAAATGAAGGAGAAGAAATGAAAAAAAAAAGATCGAAAGGAAAATAATGTTGGAACCGCTGATTGATTGATTGACACATTAGATGAAATTATTTCACAAAAATTCTTTAACACTATGAATAAATGGAAACAATTAACTCGACAAATATATTCTAAATCACATAAAATATAATAAATCGACACAAAACCTATCTCTCTTTTACCGCTTCTATTAAAAGTTTCTTTTTTATTTAATCCTCCATTCTTCGACTTTCTTTGTATTTCTTCTTCTTCTTCTTCTTCTTCTTCTTCTTCTTCTTCTTCTTCTTCCTCTTCTTTACGGAATACCGATCCCTTCCATATTATTCTTAAAAAAAAATCTCCATAAATGGATCAGGCAAGTTCCAATATTATTCCCTTTTAGTTGTTTCATTTTCTTTTTTGCTCATTTCTCTCAATAAAATCTAAACTTTCCTTACAATTTCGTTTAACGTTCTTCGTTTAAGAAGATGAGGAAGAAAATATTGCCCCAATGATTGCAGGAAGAAATGGAATAATTAATCTTGGAATGGATAGAAATTAAAGGAAAATCTTTATTGTCAAAAAGTATATTAATTAAGAAGAAAATAAAAGTCGGGTGAAGAAGTATTTCCAAGAGTGACTACTAACGTGAACGAAAGAACGAAACCACGAACAGAAATCACAGAAGCACGTAAACAGAAAATAAGAAAAAAAAAGAAGAAAAATAGATCGAATATAAAAAAAACACAGGTAAATAATAATGAGGAATTATAAATGAATTTTGTGGATTTATAATAGCAGTGGAAAATAAATAAAGAAACTATTTTGAAATCGATCAGATGATTTATAATAGATCAATGATCGATAAATCATATATAGTATTATTGAATGATCGCATTTTTGAAGAAAAAAAAACATCAAATTAAAATTCTTTATAAAATAACACTTCTTTGGGACAAATATATAAATAAAGGAAAAGAATAAATAAATAAAAGCCGATTAATTTTCGCGTTTGCTTTCGTTCAATTCCCATTTAATCATCGTCGTATCAAAATATCAAATCGCATTAACTATAATAATATTGGTATAGAGTATGTCAACTAAATTAATTATCTGATTAATAATTTAAATTGATTAATAAATAGCGCGCTTACAAATGCTCGGCTATGATGCGACTATACGATGAAATTATCGAATGTTTTAAGATGTAAGCAAAGAAAATTTTAAAAAATAAGAATAATAATAATAATAATATTAATGAAATAAATAATTTAATTAAGTAATTAATAATTAAAAAAGTGTACTTCGCGCGTGCTTTAAAAATGTTCATCGTCAAAGTTGAAAGAGAGTATAAAAATGAAAAAATGTAAAGAAATTTAAAAAAAATGATAATAATGATAATTAAATACATATAAGTATATGTATTAGTTTATATATATATATAGAAAATAAGCAAGCAGCATCAAGCAAGCAGCATCAAGCAATCAGCAAAAACTGCAGCAGCAGCATAAGCAATTACTTGTTAGAACGTGCGCGTGCAATATCGTAGCAAGACTCGAGATATATCATTCGTATATAATCGTATATAATCAATTCCAAATACTGGTGTCTCTTTATTAAATTAACTCTCTGTTCGGTTAAAAAAGTTGATAAAAAAAAGAAACTATACATATTATACATAATAATAAAACAAAAAACAAAGATAAATAATTTCACAAAATATCGGTTTACAACCGAGAACGAATTTTTCTTCTTTCCTTTAAATTAATTTTCTGTTAATAATGAATTTTCCGGAAAAGAACACTACGATGATAACGAGTCTTATCTTATCTCTTGTTGGCTGTATTTCAATCTTAATGTAAAATGATATCGTGTAAAATGATTATCGAAAGATAATCGAAAGATTATCGAGGAAGGAAGGACATATCTGTAAAACATCGTTACTATTAATTATTATAGTAGATAATAGAGTGTTGTACAGTTAGGCGAAAAGAAAGAAAACAAAGGAGGAAAAAAAGAATATAAAGATAAAAACTATGCAAAGATAAAAAAGAGTTAATATAATCGTCCCTTAAATGATACATACGAGGGAATCATTGTTATGCTGGTGGTCTAATGTTCGAGCCTCGAGTACTTTATCATTATTTTCATTCATTAAATTCATCTTTTTTTCAAATATTTGCACGTATACATGTATACATACCCAGTGAACACAAAACGTTAATATGACGTACGATTTACGTAATTTTTCAAAATTGTTACGTAAATATATACATATATCATATATAATATATAATATATCATATTAACGTTTTGTATTCACTGGGTATGTATGTAAACATCTGTTTTCGTTGATACGTTCACAAACAATGTCTACCTGCTATCCGTATTTGAATTTATGTGTATAATTTATATCAATTAAATATATTAAAATGATTACAAATTTATATTTTAAGTATAATAAATAATAATGTTAACCAATACACACATATATATATATGCATACATATGCATGGATACGTTGAAAAATAATGTTCACATCGAGCCGACATTGGCATCGGAGTATACAAGGTTGCTAATAAAATCGCGTGGAAAGGAAAGGTACGGATATTAAATAATCTCTTTCCATAAGGAATAATAATAATAATAATGAAATTTAAATAAATAAAAAATAAGAGTCATCGCCCTTTTCTTTTTCGCGAATGATCTCGATCGTTTTCGTACCTGTTATTCAAAGTTAGATCTCATTATCATATCCCGCTTTAAGATTTTTAATGAAAGAAAAGATTACTAATAATAAATAATATAAATATAGAACAAACAAAATAAATAAATTAATCAGAAAGCGGATCAATGTCTTCTGTAAGCTATTCTAGTTAAAAGTAGGAAGTTCCTAGATAAATGTACAGTCGGTTATTTTACTATTATTATTATTATTATTATTATTATTACCGATCCTTGTTATATTATTTATTGTTTACTCATTAATGATAATGATTAATATTAGTATAACTAGCGATGAAATAGTACAAAGAAAAATTTAAATTCATAGAATTGTATTGTGAAAAATGGAAGTGAAAAAGTCGGCAAATTGTTGATCAGATAGTGAAGAAATACTATTATTATATATTCGACTAATTCAATTTTATTATTAGAACGAAGGAGAAAATATTGTCTTGGAAAAAGTATTATTGATTTCGTTCAAATTATTCATTCGCTTAAAAAGCTACAATAATTCTCCCAAAATTTTCTTTTATTTTCTATGTCAATTCTCTTTTCAATTTAACGTTCTAATTTCATGAGGTATCAAAATAAAACAAACTATATTCGCATGATATAATAGTTGTAAGGTATTTCATACACTACCTTATCAAACCAGTTGACCATTGATCATATGAAATGATTATTTTTTTGGTCTTGAAGGCCTACTCTTCTTGTAATTATAAGATTGAATAGTACTGTGAAAAAAAAAAGAAAATAAAACTGCATCAGAAAAGATTTAAGTTCTAATTTATTATACACATGTAATTCTAAATAATTTAATCATTTATGAAGTTTGGCAACTTGATAAATTTCGCTAACAAATTCCGTTTATTATTATTTGATAATCCTTTCGTTACTAACTGGGTAGGGTTCCGTATAGGAGTCGTACATATAAACGATATAACAAAGTATTAATTTTCAGAACACTTTGATCATCACAATACTCGTTAAAATTCTTATGAAATTGTTATTATATATATATATAAATCAAGTCTAAATGTAATATGCCAGGGATTTACTTTATTGGAATGTCATTTGCTATACAAGAATATATCACGTTAGTTACTTTGTAGTTACAGTATGAAGATCAGAATCAATAGTACAATGTGTCAGAGTATATCGAGCGTAGTTTTTTTTTTCTTTTTCCTTTTTATTTTTACTTATTTTTTTTTTTAATTATTATTGTTGATCCGTTATATTGTTATGTAAAACATACAAGTAGATTAACTCGAAGCTGGTGGTGGTGAATTAACAGTTTCGGTTGTGGTACTCGTACTGTCGGATACGATCGGTTTTTCTTGAAGCTCTAACCATGGTAGTCGTTTTTGCAGCTCAAGCCTATTTATTACAATATATATTTAATTAATTAATATAATCTATCAATATTTTTATATGACAATGATTAAATCTCTAGCTTATAAATATATTTTGTTCCTATTCGTTTATTTATATATTCATTCGCCTTAATTTATTTGATTACCTGTATTTAGGATGACTGATCGCATAAACATATGGATCGATACAAGCAACGCTTTTGCAAAAGCATGCAGGTATCATAGTAACGCCAGGAGTAAGTAACGCTTTGTTTCCAAAAGCACCAATCATGGCGAGCACCGCATATGGTGTCCATGCGGCAACGAATAGGAAACAGATTGTAATGGCAGCCTAAAAGATCAATCAAGAAATAAATTAATACCTTCTAATAAAAAATATCTAAGAAAACTTTATTAACTTCAATGATATATCAATAATATGAAAAATTATATATCTGTTATATACTTTTGCTATACGAATTTCAGCAGATTGAGCATTCTGATTAGCGTTACTTCTCAAGCTTTCAACGTTCATCTTCTTAGCTTGTTCTCTAAGTGCCTTTTCATGATTAACAACATGACTAACAATTTGACTGTAATAATATATAATAAGTGACATTGGTAGGCAATAGGAGAATACGAATAAAGTTAAAACAAAATATCTTGTTTCTCCGGTATCGGTTAAATAATCGAAGGTACAGCTCGTAAGAAATCCTTCAGGTACATAACGACCCCAAACACCCATGGCGGGCATTAAAACCCATGGCAACACGTAAACCCAAATCAATCCGATGAAGAGAATCACTTGGCCGCGAGATAATTTTCCATCCAATGGCCTGGCTATGGTACTATTTAACGAAATATCAATGTTAGTATAGATAACGGTAAACTATTATTATTATTATTATTATTGTAAGAAAAACGTAATTGTATTATACGTTACCTATATCTATCGTATGCTATAGCGGAGTTGGTTACCGCCGCACCAATGCCGGACAACGAACCGATCGTGGCAAATATCTGGCACGCCAAATTGCCCAAAGCGAAGCCCGTGTTAAACGAATTGTATATAAAAATTGGCGTCTTCATCATCATGGCAAAGTCGCAAATCGCAAGATTCACCACGAACATGTTCGAGGGAGTCCTCAAAGATTTGGCACTGTAAAAGAACAAATATATTTTGATAAAAATCACATTTTTCTTCTTCATTGACTTTTATTAAAAAAGAAAACAAATGGAAAGGATTTGTTTTTGTCGAGACTCAAAACTTTTCAACCCATCCTCCTATATTTGTCACGTTACTTCGTTTGGAAAAATACAAAAGAAACAAAAATAGGAGGAAAATATGTTACAAAGAACTTTTACTTACGCGCAAAATATCCATATGACAAGACCATTTCCAAGCAAGGCAATGAATGTAAATAATATGTATAACAGGGCAAGCATATAATGAAGGGAGGGATTAGGCTCAGGAAAGACCAGCCAATGTTCCGGTACATGGACCAATTCTTCGGCAGGGACGTTCCATCCCAGCAGACGTGGTGGACCTGCTGGTAGAACTCTCGCCTCCCAATGAATACTGTCGTTGAACATGTTGGTGGTCACCGTCTGCCAGTCCCTCGCCTTGTTTTTAAATTATTCAAGAAACGCTCTTTTATACCATATCCGTCTTGATTAAATCCATGAAACCTTTAATCGGCAGAATGATGTGGCTTCATTGGAGGATCAGCCGGGGATCATCCCTTTGGTTGCCATTGGTCAGCAAGAGCAAGCCTCAAAGTCAAATTAATCAATTGTTTGTTACAACTGCAGTATCAACCTTTATTTTCCTTCTTCTTCATTGTCAATATTTTATTTTATTTCGTTTATCGATTTCGAGTGTTTCTTTTTTTTTTGTTGGCGTAGATTAGTCGAAAAATTAAATCCAAAATGAATTGATAATTTTTTCAAATTTTATTTCTCTCAAGATATGCATAAACTTTTGTTTTTCAGCGTGATAACAATTCTCGTCTTTTATATTCCATATAAAGGTTTTATATAATTAGCGTATTAATATTTTCGAATATTTTCTAAATTACTTTCTTTCGTAGATTCTCTTCATATAGTCACACCGATCATACTCTGTGCGTGCGTGCGCGCGCGCGCGCGTCTTAATTTATACTATTTATTAAGTTTTCTTTAATAAAATACTGAAAAGGTATGCTTCTAATAAGGAGATGAAATGATATGAAAAAATCAAAGGTGATAAGCCAAATGAATGAAAAGAGGAAATATTATGGAACTATAATTGAAACTAATAATGGTCGACGTCATTCTCTTCCATGTCTTTCAGCAGATACCTCGCTTAAAGTATATGCTGGTAAGTAATTAGATGAATTTTGAGGATCCTTTAATAAAGGATTTGGTAGTGTTTTTGTTTTATTGCCGATACTCGTGTAACCCTTATCGTATAACGAACAATACGGCACTTCGTATTTGAGCAAAAATTGCCACACTTGGCAATAAGACCAATCTAATATTGGATTGACTCTCATTAAATTTGGCCATCCTGGATCAGTGATACTAAATGGTTCTAATTTTTCTGCTCCAGGATCTCCCTTTCTCATACCCATTAGACTTGCTTTTAAGTACTTTTTATTGCTTAAAAGTTCATCCAATGCCGAACGCAACGGCGGTTCCTTTCTAATTAATTCTAAACCATAATAATTAGCTGCTTCTTCTATGAATGTTTCCATCTACAAAATGATGATACTAATAGTATTAATATTATTTATCACATTTACTATAAGAATAACCTTAGATATGTTCATACCTCTGGAAATGGATCAGCTGGTACATATAAACACAATGGCGGTGAAACCTTGCGTAACGCGCAAATACAGGCAGTCAAATGTAATACGACAGTACAATCCTTCCCGCCATTGAAACTTAGAAAAATTTCGTTCGCATTATATCTATAAAAAATATATTAGAATTATTTAGATACTTGGGCGATTGTTCGTAATACTTGCAAGAATAAACTTACTTGTCGTAACATTGTTTCAAAACAACAATCGCATTCTGCACATATTCTTCTTCGCTATTATTAATAATCAGCTCCGCTTGTTCTATACTAAATCTTTCTTTGATACTTGGAACAATGTTCATAGGTATAGATGAAATGAATTTTTTCTTAGCTTCTGTAACATCACTTTCAAGTCCTTCAAATGTAATCCTTACAAAAGGATTTTCGATACTTGATTCTCCTTGGGGATAACTTCCTATATTCACTTTACCTTTCCAACATCGTGCTTGTTCGTCCAATATATTGACTAACGATAATTCATCCGATTCAATGTCGACATAATCAAAATGTAATGGATTGCCTTTACTCAACTTAGGCATAATTGTATCTACTGCAGGCTTAAAATATTTCGGAGAACCAGGAAGAATATAAATATTCGATGTCTTGATCACTGCATAATCCTCTAAAAAAAAAAAAAAAAAGAAACGTACGAATCTTACACCTTTCAAGTCTGTTACCTATTTGACTAATAAATTAATATTCACAAAAAGTGATACGTACCAGTTGAATTAACATAGATAAGCTCGCAAGGACTCGGTACTATAGATAAACGTTCCAGTTCCTTCTTTCCAGAAAGCAACTGTTTGTAAAAATTCAACAACTCTTGATGAACCTCTAGCTTTATTTCCAATGCTTTTGCAATCCCTTCATAGGTAACATCATCGTGCGTAGGACCAACTCCGCCAGATGTAAAGACAATGGAATATTTTGTCGATGCCTCTGATATTTCTTGCGCAATTTCTTCTACCTAATACAAAAATCTAAAAGTAGTAAAATTGCTTATAACGTATGAAAAGTACACACTAGTTATAAATCGACGATATAATCTTAGAAAATAAGAAATAATATATATAGCAAACTCTCTTAATATGTATACATGCGAATAAATGAAAATATTGGATTTGTATGAAATATAAAAGATTCTTCGATACACACTATGTCAGGTACCACAGTTACTTTACAAAGCTTCACTCCTGCAGCTCTCAGTTTTCTTGCCAAATATGATGTATTAGTATCTAGAATTTGTCCTCGCAAGATTTCATCGCCAATTACGATCAGCCCTGCTGTATACATGTGCTCCATTCCAATGTAATCTCTGAGCAAATTTAGATAAGAAAAGACATGTTAACCGGAGACATAGCTTGATTATATTTACTTATGATTTATATGCACGAAAATGACAATCTCTATCATAGATCTATATATCAAAGGATTTAATAGGAAAAAGATAGTAGAAGAAAGAAAGCACGCATATTAAATTATACACGAATACTCGTCGTATATATTTATTTATTCGTACAACAAATATAATATATTTTTCATTATCATGTAGAAATGAAAAAAATAATAAATTCTCATATTTGCATTTGTTTGACCAAGGCTGTCATTCCATTAGTTTCTATCGATTTTGAACCTTTCATTAATTTTGTATTCTCTCGCTTCTTGACTTTTTCAGCATTAGAATTTTTCTTGAGAGCCGTTATGACTACTTCTTGACACAATTCTTTCAATTTTTTCTCAGCAAGCAACTTTTTATCCTTCTTCGTTTTAGTTTTTCTGCTGGTCGATTGATCTACTTTCAAATCTAACTAATGAGAGAAATAATAACTATTTATTTATATCTTATTCTCGTATGATAGTTTTAATATCAAGAAATATATTTTCACATATCAATTATATTATATTTCAATAGTATCAACTTACATTTTTCATTTTTCTTGCCATTCTCTCGGCTTTGAATTTCAGTTTGACGCTACGCTTCGTTGGTAATTGAAATACGGTTTTGGACTTTTGCGAGCCCTTGTTGTTTTTCTTTTTCATTGTTGTTCTTTATTCTCTATAAAAGTCAACACAAAAATCGCTATTATTTATCATTAGAATTAATTACAAGGACAGGTACGTTCTTCTATTTTGGATTTTTTCATTGCTGGCTCCTCGCCTTTAAGTATACTTTCAGTCAATAAAAAAGATACGCGCATCATTTCTTTCTTCGGAGAAACGTTTCTTACGTTATGCACTTCGACCAACGATTCGCGATTCAACTTGCATCCAAGTTTATTCTCTACTAATAATTTAGCTATGCTCCAAGGATCCTCATTTTTTCGTAACTTGACGAAACAATAAAGATGTATCGTAGGTGGATTAGAAGTAACTTTTTCTATTTCTTCCTGACTAAACCAATTTGGAAATATATCTAAAAATTCGACAGCTGAAGCTGGCAAATTCATAGCTATATGTTCTTTACCGGTCATTTTTATTTTCCTTCTATTGAGAATATCAATTTTAACGACGTCTCTTAAAAAATCTCTACCATCTAAATTGAAACATTGGAAGTTATGCTTGATTTTGTTAATATCTACATTCTTCTGCAGCCACTTGTACGATTCAGGATTTAAATCGTTAGCTAATACTCGAATTTTGTTTCGAGCTGCAGGAATGGCAAAAGGTCCGACTCCTGCAAAGACGTCATATAAGACATCGTTGTTTTTCATGTACTTCAATAAATTAGTATGTTCTGTCGATAATCGTGGATTCCAATAGACTTGAGCAAAATCAAATTGATACGTTCTCCCATTTTCTTTGACCGTTGTTATGGTATCTTTATCACCGGCCAATACTTCCATAGTAAAATGACGAAATGTTGTGTCTATGTTTTTTATCTTATTGATAACTGTACGTGCAGTTGGTATTTTATCGAGGAAAACTTGTCCGATGATATTCTTGTAAGGCAATTGTTCGTCGCGCAAATTCAAGTGTACTATATGCCCTACTTGACTAAATGACATGGGCGTTTTTACGTCCGCTGGAAGAATGGACTTTAATATGTCCTCAGACTTCCAGTTTTCGTATTTTAACGTCAGCTGAGTTTTTCCTGAATATTCGCATTGATCTTTTAATAATTTTCTGTCAGCCTCATCAATATCTTCAAATTTTTTCACGATTTTTGGATTAAGATAGACAATAGTATTACCGTCATCCATATTTTTAACTGGTTTTATGGAACATATCTTAAGCAAATACTTTTTTAATACATGCGTATAATTGGAATGACACAATTTCAAAGAAGGAACCTCAATGGTAGTCGTAAATGCATCGCGGTCCAAGCATTTCATACCGCGTACCGATACTGGAGGAACCAGCAAAGAAGTCATAGTAGTTTTGTTAAAGTAACGCAGCTGGTTTACTATAGGAATGCCTCGTATAGCAACTGTGGGCCTCACCATCTACAGGATAAAACACTGCTTAACAATACCAAAAAATTCATTTATTAATTACACGAAGAACATTATTTTACTAAATAATATTATACAAACTATGAATGATTTATTGCAAGAGAATGTAAAAGGCAAAAAAAGAAACAAAAAACCATGAAAGTAGTATTTGATCCTGTATATTAAAAAATAACTCTCTTAAAAACAAAATATGTACTCGCTTAAAACGATGAAAATTTATCTTGACAAAAAATCGCACAAGTGTATTCTCATTGAATCAAACAACCATGCAGGTTATATTTCATAAATAAGAAACAAACCATATATACGAACAGATATGAACATATATCAATAATGACAAGAAAGAGAGAGAGAGAGAGAGAGAGAGAAAAGAAAACAATTATTTACCTCAATTATTTAATCTCGTAAATATGTAAAAGAACAATAACGAATTCAATCATGTAGCACTAGACGAAAATGGTCCTATGAAAATAATCACTTGATCTTCTAGAGGAAAAAGATAATTAATCGTTTATCGATAAAGAAGTTCCCTTCAGAAATATATCGCCATCCCTCGGAAAAAAATATCAACTCTAACGCGAATGTAAACTGACTCCAACGCAAATGTACTTTCCCTTTTCTATTATTTTTTCTCTTTTTTATTTTTTCTTTTCTTCAAGTTGCCGCAATCGTGCGGCATTGCTAGCAGACGACGAGTAATTCTATCAGACGACGCGTCGTTACGCGGGTACTCCGTAGTCCTTTTTCAAAATAATACGAATCGGCTTACTCTCATTAAGGTAATAAAATAAGCAATAAAATCAGTAAAATCAAGGAAAATGGATGCCGAAGCGTTCCTGGATATGGCCAATCAGGTCATTAAATTAAAAATGTTTCCATACTTCGACATCGCTCATTCTTTACTTTGTGCTCTACACGTCAGAGAAGATTTGGGACCCGGTAAGTCCTAGCCTACCAGACTAAATCTAAATTTAAAGATCTCACCGAGCTTATGCCCCGAGATAGCTTCTACGGTACTCTCTCAGATCTCTCATTTTCACGACAAACCTGATCGTCTAACACGTTATATCATTATTTTATCATTATTATTATTATTATTACGAAAATGTTTATCATAATTTTATGATTTCAAAAATAAGTATTCTTTTTAATTAATCTAAATAATTTTTTGCACCTACTTTTACGTTGTTTTATAGGTTGTATTTTTTATCAAATAAAAAATATTAATTTATTTGTGATTTATATTTAATTGAAACATTTCATTTTTTTCAATTATCCATTAATATTATTTTTATTTTATTATTATTATTATTATTTATTAAAATGGATTAATTCAAGACAAAAATGTATTAGATTAAATTTCGGAGTATGACTATAATTAAGTAAAGCCTCCAATCTGTGGAATCTATTTTCAGAATACTGCTATAAAGATGATAATATTATGTATTTTAATCTGGCATGTATGTACGTGTGCGAAAGAATCTTATATAATTATGCTAAATATTAGAGAAAATTTTCAAGTTTTATTTTTATTTTCAATTAATTTTATCGTATTTAATGTACACGACGTTATTTATATTATCTAGAGCATGTCTTTAATAATATATTATCGATATTTTTTCCAATTCTCTTTTTCATTTAATTATTTATTTATATAATTGTATTTAAAAAACTGGATAAAAATAATTGTAGGTTCGATCATAAATATTTTTTTCTTTTATATTAACATTACTTTTTATAATTGTTCTTATTATTATTTTTTTTTCTTTTTTATTACCAGGTGATAGTTGCGTGTTGTTTAATAATAACATAAAATATGTGAATTTTTCCAAGTATTATACTTAACGCTGCTGTGGATAAATTACATAATGTCTATGTTATCCCGAATAACAGAAAATGATTTCTCAATAACTTTTGATCAAGCACAAAGGACGTCACTGTTAATGATATTTTCTAAAAGAAATGAAACTCAATTTGAGGAAGTCTATATCACATTTTCTTCTTGTGTCTAAATAGCTAACGTAATTTAATACAATTTTATCCATTTTATTTTGCACTTAATTAAATTTGGATTTTTAAAATAAATCTTTGAACTTAAATTTTACAGAAATGGTACTATTATTATTATTATTATTATTATTATCGTTAGTGTAGAAAAGAGTTCAATTATAATATCTGTTATTATTCTTTAATACGACAGGTGCGCAAGTTTTCTCACGAAAGCATCCATTATCATGTTGGCTCTCGACGATGCTAGTTGTATTTGCAAGCGGTATGCTGTGCAATGGATTATTAGGCGAACCAATTTTAGCACCATTAAAAAACACTCCGCAAGTTATAGTTGCAACCATTGTTTGGTTTGTATATAAAATGTAAAATACTTTTATCAAAATATTCATGATTTATTGTCACTAAATATATATTTTTCCTAGGTATATAGTATTTTATACGCCATTCGATATTGGTTACAAAGTAGCTAAATTTTTACCGGTAAAAATTGTGTGTTCTGGAATGAAGGAGATATACAGGTACATTTACAATTTTATTAACAAACTTAACAAATAAATAATATTTATTTTCTTTTTGTAGATGTAAAAAAATTTACGATGGAGTGACTCACGCGGGAAAACTATATCCGAATGCATACCTCATTATGATACTAATTGGAACACTTAAAGGTACCACTTTATTTTCTTAATAATAAATTATAAGATTTTCTAACGATCGTACTAATAATGATAATTGAATAATGAAATAATGATTTGTAGGTAACGGTGCTGGATTTACAAAGCTTTTTGAACGACTCATACGTGGAGTATGGACACCCACTGCTATGGAATTTATGCAACCTAGTTTGTATGTTTCTATACTTTTGTCAATATAAATCTCACGAAATAAATTGAATATATATCGTAATGTTAACATTTTATTTATATTTCAGTCCAACAAAAGCATCTATGGTTGCGTCAATTATATTTGTATTAGATAAAAAAACGGCTCTTATTTCTGCGCCTCACGCATTGGTATACTTTGGCATAGTCATTTTCTTAGTTTACTTCAAGGTGAGATAAGCTTTAGATAATATATGCATATGTAAAAGAAAGTTATTATTATTATTATTATTATTAAGTTATTATTGTTATTATTATTATTCTTATTATATTATCTATTCTTCTGTTACAGTTATCTTCCATCTTACTTGGGATTCACGATCCATTCGTACCCTTTGAAAATCTATTCTGCGCCCTATTTCTGGGAGGAATTTGGGATTCACTCGCTAAATTATTTGGCCGAGGTCAAGCAAAGGACGACAAAGTGGACGCTAAGAAAACGAATTAAGTATTTACGGAATATTCGAATATCCTTTCAACTGTTTCATCGTATATAGTTTTTATGGATTATTCCTTGACACACAGACTATCAGTATCTGTGTAAAAGAAACAGCAAAATAACGCGCTCTCGTTAAATCATAATCGAGATTACGATAATAATTTGATTGAATTCTAGTCAAATTATGTGTATAGTCCTAAAAAAAAACTGACCTTTGACGAATCGTCAAAAAGCAAAAATGGTATATTAATTCTTAATCATACGTATTTTAATGTTAGTCAAACCAAAGAGAAACGGCTTGTTTTAAATAAAACAGTCTGACGCAAGAACTTGATAGACTGCTAATATTAATTCTTTTTACGAATAGACGAAAGAATATTTTAAATCATCATATTAACTTATTCTTATGTGCAATATTATTTAATATTATATATGATGTCCTGATTTTTAACTTAATTTATGAATTATTTCAACCATACGACGAACAACATTCTATATTTGTGTCTTTGTTCTTCTTCTTTTTCTTCTTTTTCTTCTACATTTTCGTTCGTCTTTTATATATATATATATATATATATAAGAAAAAAAAGGAATATTTTAAAAATAAACATTTCTTACCCGAATTGATACTTCTTATTGTATTTTCTATAATACAAACAGTAGTTTTTGTACTATTCCATATACAAGTGTAAATCTATTTAACCCCTTGCGCTATAACAATGTATAAGACTTGTGATACTTTTTGTAGCCCAAATATGAGAAACACGAGTCATACTTGTGGGGCAAATCTTACGGGTTAAACATAAGAAGCATCAAATATAACATCAATTTTGGTATGGAGTTTTACGAATTAGATCATAATGCAAGTGGTTTAGGGATGACGCGTTTTTAATCGTATACATATAAGTGCAAAAATTAATTTAACATACGGAGTGATTCTTATGAATATGACATATTACATATACATATATAGAAAAAAAATCTTAACAATAACTCTATTAACGAAATCCAAATACTTCCTAGTATTGCATTCTAAAGAGAATTAAACGGTAAAGGGAACGAGAAAACTTTTATATTACTTTGTTAAAATTTACAAACAAAAAATACGACACATCCACGTTAAACACTTAACCCTTAAACTTCTCAAATACAATATCATGTTTAATGAATAAAATAAAATGCTTGTGTATATCGTAACGCGTTAATTAAAAATAATAGACAATATGTGTTGTCATTTGTATGATAATTATTATAAATATTATACGTGTATTTTATAGACGTAGTATATATTCTACCTATTTACAATTTGTCGAAGTATCAAAATTGTATTTACGAACAAATAGTATCTCAACGTTTTTAATTTTATGTTTTACGATCATTGCAAACATACGTATAGCAATTACATTGTGATCTATCAAATTAAGAGAACAAATTTTATTTATATAGCAGTGATTTATATATATATACATTTTTTTTCTTCCATGTATTCGTGTGTTTAGTCCGATTAAATTTGCACTGCATTTCGCAAAGGATCGTACTGGTTTTCTCAATTAAGCAAAAATATCATTGGATCATCTTCGAGTTTGAACTTTGTTCCTTTCGACACGATGCACGACAGTCATTTAAATTTAGTATTAAATCTATCAATATTATTGCAATATCAATCTGCAAAGTTATCAATAATGATAATATATCATTAATATGAAATAAATATCTACCAATACTATTTATCGTAGTGCCTTATATGTGTACACGGAGTGACTTAAGATATGTGCGTTCAACTTCAAGGTTGGTTCAGTTTGGTAAAATACAAACAAATGCTTTATCTTATCACGCGCTCAATATGAACCCCCTTAAAGTTATCTTCACATATTTTGGAACACCTGGTATATCCTAATTTATTGTTTTACAGTTTTATTATTATAAGTTATCCAAATGGACGTATAAATAATATATATATAACATATAAATAAATGAAGTATTATCAAGACATATTATATGATAAGCGAAAATCATACAGATTCAAAAATGAATAAAAGTTTTTAAACAAATTATATCACTATTATTAATAGCGCTATAATTTTATGATATACGATACTATTTAACAACAACAAAAAGATCTTTAACCGAATAAAAACAATATTTCTAGATTAACTTATGATATATATATTGAATTTTGTTATTAATAATATATAAACGATATACTCTTATTTGTAATTTATTTATTCGATTAAATCGAAGAACACAAAAGAGATTAAAAGGGATTTAAAAAGAAATCGATTTAATAAATTCTTACAATTTTCAAATTCAAACAATTACGATAATTTCGAGCGCCTAAAATTGTGGCTAGTTATTGATCAAATAATTGCCAAGTAATTTATACACACAGATAGCACTAGTTTCTATTTTCTGAATAAACGTTTATTTTGTAAAAATCTCGAAAGAATATTAAGATCGATAATAAGAATGACATAAATAAATATATGTATCCAGGCAATTACGTAATCATAATTATCTGCTATAATACATCGTAAAAATTTTCGATGGAAATTTTCGTAGGAAATAATCAGCGATGACAAAGTAAACCATTCAAATCTCTGACGAGAAAGTTTAAGCTAATGAAAAGACGGTTTGTAAAATCTTAGAAAGAATATTTTCTCACGGTAAAATGTCGTGAGAAAGTTATTTGCTCGACAGGTCATACCTGAGAAAAAGGAAAATCTCTGATTTCGTCAGGTTGGAAATCACGTATTGGTGTTACGTAAAAATAACCGTACATGGAAAGAAAACGTAATTATAGAGAATATTATTTGTACGAATACAAGTACCATTTACTTATACAATGTGAATTTTTTCATCCATTTTTACATTTGATATGCCTTTTAGAGAAAACTCAATATTAGGTCAGATTTATACACCTGTATAATATAAAGAAGTTTAATCCAAGAAAAAAAGAATAAAAAAGAAAAAAATAGGAAAGTAATAATCCTCGTAAAATGAGTAACAATAAAACAAATCATTCGTTCGTTCATTCGTTCATTCATTCGTTCGTTCATTCGTTCGTTCATTCATTCATTCATTCATTTTGTCTGCTAATATATCTCAATATTAGATATTTCCTTTTTTTTTCTTCTGGTTGCGTTTTGACCTCTCTAGTTTCCTTTCTCCTTTTTCAATCTACTATCTTTCTCCCTCTCTAAAAGTTTTCGTAACTACTCCCCTCCACTTTAGTGGCTACTCGCAGTAGGACAAGAACGCAAGCAAGTTTAAACTTCTATCCACTCTCTGTTATCAATCAGAAGAACCATGCGGTGCTACCTGTTCAATCCAAGATACTTGCTGGCTATCGTCGCACTCATTGCGTTTTCCAATGACGCGACTTTGGTATGTATTAATATAAGATTTCTATTGATATATATGATTTTTCATTAATGTATCTAATTGTTATAAATATTATAATTATCTCTTGATTTTATTATGTACTCTAAAGTAAAGTAGCACATGGCCATATAAAATTCATTGATCTTACTTTGTATGTATTCTCAGGTATCCGGCGATGAATTAGTACCAACACTCGTAAACGTTAATGTTTATTACGAATCACTATGTGGTGATAGTGTAAGATGGATAAGGGATCAACTCGTACCCAGTTATTCGTTATTAAAGCAATATCTTAAAATTAATCTCATTCCGTACGGTAAAGCAACGGTAAGCGATGACGAAGAAATTTCTTATTTTCAAACATTCCTTTGAATATACTTTCAATTACTAGAGACAATATTTCAATGATTTGTATCTTTTTCTTTAATTAAAAATATTCATTTTCCTTTTTCATTTACAAAAACACAAAATTGGAAATATTTTTAAATATGCTCTGAATAATAATACAAGGAATCTATATTAAAAACATTTACATAATAATGCGAAATTAATCTTACACAATGCTATAAAAAAAAGATAAAGATCAATTTGACTTATCGACTGTCTCAAAAATAACATTTAGCAATCGCGCGAGTCCGAAACCGGTCTTTGGCATTTTGTATGCCAACACGGATCTTCCGAATGCCTTGGTAACAAAGCGCAAGCCTGTGCCATTCATGCCATAGAATCTGATTATCAAAAAAGTCAACAACAAGATCAGATAATTAATCTAATCGGTTGTACTATGAGCGATAGGTATCCACCAAGTGCCGTTGAAACTGTAAGAGTTCAATTTTATTATTTTATTTTATTTAAATAATCATTCATTATTATTTTCATCCAAATAGTGAAATAGTAATTTTACATTTAATTTAATTAAATAATTACATGTGTTATTTATTTTTAATAAATTTTCTATGCCGTAAATATAAAATGTTTTTCATTGATAAAAAAAAAAATGAAAATATTTCATTTATTTTATCTTCAGTGCGCAACGAAACAGAATTTGAAGGAAGAGACACGTACGCGTATATCGGAATGCATTAAAAGTTCTTTAGCAGATGATTTGCTTGCTGCTAACGGTGATAAAACTTGGGCTCTCGATCCACCGCTTTCATTCGTTCCAACGATAATAATTAACGGGGTTAGTATACGAATTATTATGATTTATATTTTTTTATATATATAAAATATTTAATATATATATATATATATATATATATATGTATATCGCACAAATGTGTATCCTACATCGTATAAATCTTTTCAACAGGTTTACTCGAAAGAAAATCAAAATGCTGCGTTGAGCAATTTCGTGAAATTAATTTGCAGCTTTTTATCCGATAATGAAAAACTTTTAACTTGTTCGACGTTGTAATTAAGCAAAAAAATACTTACATAAAGTTATATTTTCGCATACGATGGAAAGAATAGAAAAAAGGTGAAATTAAAGTAAGTAAATGAATAATCATCGTTGTAATATCCAATTTTGTATACGCATATTATTATGTATTTTTATTTTTCGTGAAATATATATATATATATATATTTCACATCTTATAACTACATCTATGTACAAAAATATATACGATTTTTTTTCTTCTAATAAACAGGATGAGGTAAAAGTCCTTTTCCCCTCTCTTCAAGATCAGTTATAACAAATTTTATTCTTTTATTATGTTGCCATCAAATATTACAACACAAAAGTTCGTTTTTCTTTAGTTAACTTGTCGTTCAGTTTTGTAACGATTGAAAAGTTAAACTAAAATATCAGCTATTTGTACAGCTGTAATTCTAGATAATTATTACACGAACAAATTACTTAAACGACGTTAATCTCATCTTGTACGCATACAAAGAAAAATGATATATGTTATGTTACTACTATATTACTACTGCTACCATCATTAAAAAAAAAAAAAAAAAAAAAAGTAAAAAGAAAAACAAGTGTCTTTGGTAAATGCGGCACGAGATCAGGTTTGTGTAAATGCGTGTATTTACCTTCATACAACACAATAATAATATTAATAATAATAATAATAATAAAATAAAATAAAATAAAAAGATCTTGTTATATATATACCGATATAAAAAATACAATTTAGTTAAAAAATAAAATACAAAACATTAAACGTCGATAAAAACGGCATCGTTGAGATTACTCAATTCAAGAAATTCTTGTTCTATGTCAGAACCAAGCTCTTGAAAATCGGGAACGTCGTCGATCGTACCGTATCCTGTAAATAAAATCATTATTAGAGCTTCAATATTAAACATAAAAGACAACAAAATAATCCATGGCGAATGCAAATTTTGATGTTTAATCTATCGATTGCGAACCATCGATCCACATTGGTTTTTTTCTCTTTTCTTTTCTTTTCTTTTCTTTTCTTTTCTTTTCTTTTCTTCTCTTTTCTTCTCTTTTTTTTCTTGGTATACCAAGAAGATAAAGCGTCGAATTCTAAAAGTACACGCGTGTGTTACACGTGTCCATTATGTGACCGTTTTGGCGCGTGCGTGAGCGTACGTTCTTAGGGTTGGATAAAAAAGTGAAGAATATTATTTTAAGACTCGGTGTGGGGTACATAAGTATAAAGCGGCAAACCTCCTCTGAGATTAAATATGAACGACCGAGCAAGCGTGCTGCACCAGTGTTATTGTCATCGTCTTATTGTTAGTCGTGTAGTCGTGTCGTCATCGTCTTACTTAGCCGTTAACGTCGTTCCGCGTATGCGTTACTTTTTACCAATCAAAAGGAATCACGAGCACGTGCCATAAGTCTAACCATTAAACATCCTCGCGGATATAATCTTTTTTTATCTCCTTTTTTGTTTTTTACCAATATACATATTATAGATATAATATCGCAACGAATGAAAAATGTATATACGTTAAAACGAATAGATTAATAATCTTACCGGCAGTATTGTTACAATCATTTTGAGTATTATTTATGTCCTCGATGAGAAAACGTTTCATGTATTCTATCGGCACATATTCTTGATGATTGTTATCAAAAGTAACGGAAGATACTTTTTCACTTTCATACAAATTAGTATAAAGAAAATCAACGTCATCTTCTCGATATGATTCAGAATTTTTGAGTGATCTGTAATTCGTTGAAATTGCCGGAATGGTTGTTTGTCGAATTTCAGGTAGCTTTGCTACGTCAAATGTTGTATCTTTACGATGTTCCGTAATCACGTTAGATGAATTATTATAACCAATAGATATTTTATCCAACGTTGTGGTAGTTGGTAATGTCAATAATGGGGTTGTTGGTTCCGCATGATTTTTTGCATGTTTTCTTAAGCTCGATGGATCCGTGTAACGTTTACCACATCCATTTACTTGGCAAGCGTAAGGTTTCTATAATGAAGAGGTGTATTAAATGTAATTATATTTACATAATTAAACATTTTTTTTCTTTTTATAGGGTAATTCTATGTTTAACTACTAAGAAAATATAATACCATTATAAATGGTGCCTACATTGCTATTAAAGTATACACATATACTTGACTATATGTATGACTTTGTAATTGTAAGATCAATATAAATATCGTACCGTATCATAATGAGTCCTCTGATGTTTAGCACGATCGCTACTATTGCTGAAAGCCTTCGAGCAACCACGATGCTGACACGCGTAAGGTTTCTCACCAGTATGCGATCTCTGATGAATTTTCAAATTTTCAAGTCGAGAAAATGCTTTTTTACAACCAACAAACTGCAAAAATAATTTTCTAACGGTAATTAAACGAGTAATGAATATATTTTAATTGGATTCGATATAATGAAATAATAATGATTGTATTATGTGTGGAGAGATGGAGAGAGAGAGAGAGAGAGAGAGAGAGAGAGAGAAAAAGTAAACGCATTCGCATTTATGCGTTTAAACTTACAGGGCATTTATTTGGCTTCTCTCCACTGTGCACTCGCATATGTATGAGTAATTTGTACCTAGCGTTGAATGGTCTAGCACGAGGACAACCTTGCCAAAGACAAGCAAATTCATCTTGACCAGTTGTCGGTGCATTCGTTTGTCCTAAGAATGATTTTTCACCGTCTCTATCCTTTTCCTTGTCTCTATCTCTCTGTACACGTCGTCCGTTACCATGTGCATTAGAAGAGGATGATTCTACGTGCCGCCTCTCTATATGTCTCACGAGACTTTCTTGTTCCGTAAATGCACTTCCGCAATCTATCCATCGACATTGATAAGTCGAGGTGAAATTACTTTCTTCTACCAATGTGCTTCGATCTATTAAGTAAATAATATACCATTTATATATTACATGAAATATTAAATATTACCGATATACCAATTATCATTTTAAGAAAATAAAAATGTTGACTAACCGTAGGATAATCTGTCGTTGACTTCGTTTTTCGATATTACGTCATATCTTGGTACACGTTGATCGGCAAGAAGTAATCCTTCGTTTTGCGGTAAAACCACCTGATTACCAAGATTTTCTTTAATCACATTTTCCTGATTAAAGTTCACCGAGGACAACGTACTCGATTGCGAAGACACCAAATGACCAACGGCATAACAAAGACCATCAACGTTTTGAAAAGGATCTTGTAATTCTTCCAAATACGTTGAAGCCGATGATGACGATGAATCAACGTTTGCCAGCAAAGAAGTTGGATCACCTCGTATTAAGCTCAAGTCAAATTCATTGGTAGCAATTTGTATAGCGTTACCAAGTTCTTGATACTCTTCGTTGTGATGATGATTATGATGATGATGATGCGGACTGATGGAATTCATTAAATTCGTGCTTGTTGTATCTTGATAATCCTGATATCCTTGATAATCAGGATATACGAAAGCACGTGAAAATGAAAATGCCGTTCCCACCGATGGCAACCTTTGCCTGGCATTAGTTTTGTCTTCATAATAATCACCATTTCTTGTAATCTCGTTGGCCCAATTGTTTACTTCGTTACTACAGTTATTGCTACAGTTATTGCTCAATTGATTCGAACGTTGATCGGAATATTGTATCGCAACAGATAATTCTTCCCAATCATTTTTCTTATTGCAAGAATTAACAGAATTAGATAAAAATGATGAGGATGATTCAATATTATTATCCACTTGCAAGGAATGATGGTGATGATTATTAGTAGTAACAGTAGCATTAGCAGTAGTAGAAGTAGTACTAGTAGTAGTAGTAATAGTAATAGTAGTAGTAGCAGTGGTCCAACAAGATTCTCGTGTACTCCCAATAACGTTCATGGTAGATCCTATCGAAGAAGACGCCGACGAATCAAGAAGATATTCTTCTTGATCGATCCCGCTGATCGAATAGACACGTTGTTGCCTACCGTTTACCCCGTTCTTTTCTTCTACGGCGAGATAATCCTGTAGGTGCATATCTGTGAGTGCGTGTACCAAGAACACTTATTTTCTTTTTTTATTTTTCTTCAAGATGAAGACGACGACGACGACGACGACGACGACGACGAGGACGACGACGACGACGACGACGACGACGAGGACGACGACGACGACGACAACGTCGACGATAATGCATCCGACCATATCGCGCGCGCACCCTCGCGCGATATATTATATTTCGTAATATTTTATAGTCAACAAATTTTGTAATCTACAGCGTGTCTCTTATTGTTAATGATGTATACGATTGTCGTTGAACAGTTAGAACAAAGATTAAAGTACACTTACTTGGTGAAAAGTCGCGTTAAAACACACCATCCGTTTAGTATTTTAATAATCACCGCTATTTTGCGCCACCGTCGTCGAGTTAACGAGATATGATAAATGGAAATTTTTCTACCGAGATCTAATGTTTCCTCGATTCATAAGTTTCAACTACTGTGTGCCTTGTGATCTTTTCTATTTATCTGTTTACTTATCTATGCATCTCCTTCTATTATTTCTCTCACTTTCCCTCCCTCTCTCTCTCTCTTTTTCTTTTTATCTATCGCTATACTTTTCGTAAATAAACGAAACGATGAAAAAAGATGATGCAAATGATTAATTAAAGAAGAAAAGAAGAAAAAGCGAGGAAAAAAAATAGGGATGATAGCTCGTGCAAGCGCGCCAGTCAGTGTTTGACCCTGAATTGATAAGAAACGATCGGCGTAACGTTTGTCGAGTATTTCTTTTCACGTCTGCAAGAAGACTATCAAGGGGACTGAACGAGAAGATACTACCGCATTTTTACACCAAACTTTAAGTATCCCCTCTCTTTACTATTCTCTCTTCCTTCAGGATTTCTTCTTCTTCTTCTTCTTCTTCTTCTCCCCCGCTTCTAAAGACGAGATAAGGAAAGAAACCCTCGAGAGGATACGACGACTACCGCAAGAAGAAATCCTAAGCACCGCCTACTCGCGTGGCTGTTGTGCTGGCTTATGTGAGATCTGTAAAACTTGCTATAACGTGCATACACGTTCTATGCACTTGTCTCTTTCAAACCCTTTATTATTTCATATTCATTTTTATAAGTCACTGTTTGGATTTTTTTTTCATTAAGGATAATAGATGATGGTACATATTAATAATGCAACGCTGTCCAACTGGTAACTCGCGAGGCGAAATTATTTTTTAAATAAAAATTTAAATGAACATCTATTATGTCAAAGAAAATTGATAATTGAACACGTGTTACAGCTATGGATTAATTTTTGACGCGACGCAAATATAATAAAAAATAATTTTTTAAACAATCATTGCGCTTGTACATCAATCGCGTTTTGTAATGAAATTTAATTATTTGATAATATAATAAATTCATTAGAAAACCTGCTACCATTGGTCTATTCCTTTGCAAGAATTTTTTGTAAACAAAATAATAAGAAAACAAAGTTTTATTCGATATAGGAATAAATTCGTTTGATAAATTTTTAATCACGTCGAATCGTCCTGAGACAAAAAATCAAAATATACGTTTCAAAAATGGTCACAGACTTTATCAAAACAATTGAAATGATCGAACTATGTTTTTCCCTATTACTATAATACGTATGTTTTTACTTTCTTCTCTGACAATGAGTTACCTGTAAAGAACACTCAAGACAGTTATAGTTTCTTCGAAAGAAATACTTTTGAGAGTTCATATCTTATAATAATATTCTTATCATTATTCATTTTAATATTTCAACAGTTATAGATATATTAATTATTCATTATTATTCATTATTATCGCGTGTTAGTTTTCACTAAATTTAATTCTTTTTCTCTCACGCCAATTTCCATCAGTTTGTTATCAAATGAAAAATGGACTTTTTCATAAACAGTAGATTTATTTTCTTAATTTTATTTAATACTTATAAATTAATCGTCTATTAATTATGTGTGTTTCTTTAACGAAGTATTACTTGAACTCTTACCCTAGTTGACGATTAGAGAAAGAAACGAAAATCTATGTTATAAACTGCTTATTTAATTGTCAACGAGCTTATTAACATTCATTGAATTTAAATTTCTATAAAACACATTTAAGAATAATCACATACGCACACACAGCAGATGCACTCGGCACATAGGTGAAACACGAAAGATAAAAAGTTTCAACGATCTAAAAGAATGTTTAATAAAAAGGAGACTTAATAGTTCACAATACAGAGTGACTAAATGACTAGATGTCCGGTGGATGAACTAATTTTAAGAAAATAGAGAAGTCGAAGAAAAAGGGAGAGAAAGTTAAGGAGGGAGGGATGAAAAGAGGGTGCTCAGGATGATCTTTCGTCGCTCGAGCCCCAAGAAGATCGGGTGGAGAAGAAAAAAATGTCAAACCAGCTGTCGCACACGCGTCGCTTATTAACAACAGCTTCTTCGCGCGCGCACATGAGGATATGTCGTTCACTCTTCTCGCTTATGTTACTGCCTACTATTATTTCATGGGCATTATCCCCCTCCTCTAACCACTCTCTTCTTTACTCTTTTTACATTTTCTTTTTTACTAAGATTTTTATATTAATAATGAATAACGAATGAATATTTCATTGTATTTAAAAAAATGTTTTATTATTTCTAAAACATCTACTGTTATTAAGTTATTGTACATGGAAAGTATCTATAACGTATAACTGTATAGTGTTTTATAGAGGATATATTATAGTTAATATGTAGCCTATAATTTTATTTTATCTTATAAATATTTAATACGTATATTTATATATACGTACCAATATTAATTATACTACCAGTAGACTAATTATAGGTGAAAAAATCTCAATGAAAAAAAATTTTTTTACTTAATTCACTGTTATAATTATTGGCACGTATAAAATATTCTAATAAGGGAAACGAGTTTTTTAAGAGCAGTACACTATTTCGTATATATATGTGCGTATATGTAATTGTAAAACATTAAATCGATCATCGTCCCCATATATTAGGACATTCCCTGCACCCAAGCATTCGTCTTATAGTTGCATCTTACAGTTGCTTATACGTCATATTACGGGTAGATAAGTGATAGAGTGGCACATATGGTGTGCCAGCCTTCTATGCTTATATTATATACATACACTATGCTCTCTCTCTTTCTCGACCGTACTTTTTTGTCAAGGCACCTGTCAACCTCGTCCACAGCATAGTCACCGCATGTGTGTACGGTCCCTTCTTAAGTAAACATACTAAACAAAAAAAAGAATTCTGATCTTGCAACGCATACGGACGCAATAACTTAGGAAATGCATTGAAAAAGGAATAAAAAACAAAACAGAAAAGAGCTGGAAAAAAAAGAAAAAGAAAATCAAATAAAATACAACATACACACGTATACCGCGGAGTACCATCATAATATTATTCCTATAAAATTATTTCATTGTTTTGCAAAAGGGTAAGTATTACAATTATGAAATATATAGAAGAAGTTTTGTTGAAAAATATATTTTGTACGTATGTAAAATTTCTTACGTCTATAATATAAAATGTATAATTTATTATTTATTTTAAATTAAATTAAAAAAATAATAGGTATTACTTATTATTGATTCTCGCAATTGAGTTATTATATAGGAATAGTATGTACATCTATTAATCGAATGACATATAATACGTATTGAAAATAGCTAGGGATACATAACACATTCTGTCGAGATATATAGCATTCGGTCAAGCGACGTAAAAATAGAAAGACGTGCGCTCTGCATGTGACTTCATATAATTAGGTACCGAACTCGAGAACTAGTATGTCATATACGTTACTCGCGTAACGGCATGTCGGAGACCCTAACATTGGACCGTGTTTTCTCGTTTTTTTCTCGTTTTTTTCTCGTTTTTTTCTCGTTTTTTTTCTTTTTTCTTTTTTCTTTTAAAGAAGATTTCTTCACTTTTTTCTATTTTTTTTATTTTTTTTATTTCTCTGACATTAATGACGAGTCAAAGATCTATAGAAAAATGATGTAATTTTTACTTTATACTCATGTATCTATCTATCTATCTTTCTTTCTCTCTAGACAAAAAAACCAAATGCATAATAAAATATGAAATGATTTCTATCTCATAAAAATTCTTTTGAGATAAAAAGACATTTTCCTAAATCACCAAACGACTATGTTAATAAAATAGCATTTAACACCAACTGTCTTTTTCATTGCAATCATGAATGATAGGAAAGTGTTGTATACGTCCGCTATTCCAGGCAATAGTTAAACAAACTTTCGAATTCTTGGTAAGACTATTTTGATAAAAGTTCATACAATTCGGCAATTCTCCGGGTAAACCTTTAATGAAGAAATATGGTTTGACTTCTATGACTTTGCCCAAATTACATATTTTCGTTTTTATCAAAGCGATTAGTGGACTGTTCTGTAAACAAAATCAAATAAGACAATATAATTGATTGTTTTTGAGATCGGCAATATTCTCTTTGTTAATATGCGAATTTATTTGAATGATTACCTGAAAAAGAACGGCAAGGTATTGACCCATAGGATCCCATTCCATTGCTATTATTTTACCACCAACTCTAACGGAACTTTCATTTTTATTAGACGTAAAAGTGACTTCGGCTAAATTGATTATAGGGATTGCTACAGTTACGTCATCCGTCGACGATTTAGTATCAAAAATATTCCCTTCGAGTGGTAATGAATAAATAATAGGATCATCGCTTGACGCAAATATCAATGCTAAGTTTGGCCCAAAACAAGCAACAGCTATGTGTCCGGACGGTACCGTCCATCTTTCTGTAAACCATGGCTTCGGTGTATCAGTATGCCAAACTCTAAATAGAAATACATCAATAATTCAAATTGATTCATTATAAAAGATATTATTCATTAGTTATTGATAATACGATTTACCTAAAAATGTTTTTACATGTAGCTGAAAATAAACGACTTCCGCAAAGAGACCAACGTACAAGACATAATCCACCACCAGCTACTCGCTTTATTGGCACGTTTTCTTCTTTGGAAACATCCCATATAATCATATTGTAATCATTCGGTGAAATAGATACCAATAGATTATCCTACGATAAATGAATATAATCAAATCATCTTTTTTTACTTTTTTAAATAGAAAACTTAAAAAATGTTATATTAACACACCTGTGGATGCCAGGCTATGCTGGTAACAGGAGAATGATTTCTTCTCTTCAATAACACAGCATGACTCAGCATATTGCTAGCGGCACCCAGTTCGATTGTCCAAACTAAAAGACCTTGATGACACGCTGCGGCTAATACTCTTCCAGCATTAGGACACCAACTTAACTGATAAATGTACTTTTGAGCACTATGTCGCAAAACTGGTATCACAGATATGTTTTCTGAAAATATACGTATTTTATCATCTCTAGTTGCAACTGCTAAGCGGGTACAATGTGGATGCCATGATATGCAACGCACCTAGAAACAAGTAAAAATAACAAAATATTGTTTCCACCATTTTATAATGATATTATAAAGTTATTTCAATAGAGTCATACAATAGAGTTATTCCAATCACGCGTAGGAACTACATCAGTAACGGATCCTGATCCAGTGGCTAGTAAAACTTCCGTTTGGAAAATACCTTTTTCTACGGTGTCTAAAGCCCATGTCAGACTATTAAATCAAAATACTCAAATCATTAAGATATGTTTATTTCTATCGATAATAATTAAATAACATTAAAAATACATTTACATCCATACTTTACAGCTATCCAATGTATCACGTTTGTTACATTATCCGAATCCTCGGACGCAGCATAACGTAAAGCTTCTGTAAATCCTTTTTCCCTCCACGTGCTTATAAGCTTTTTAAAGATATTGTCTTGAACCGGTTGGAATAAGAAACCATCGTTTATAGCACGAATAGATTCAGACGTACCAAGCATATCGCTGGTAATAGAAACTGCTGGGATTAAATCAAATAGTATAATACACAACAATCATTTAGAAATGCACAATGAAATGCATCCTCTTTACGAACATCTACAACACTACCCAGCAGTTGCCAGTTGGGAAAATGACGGTGATGAAAAATCGTCTAAAGACAATACCTTGTTCATTTTCAATAATTCTTGTCGAAGTTCCCAGCGACAGAATCTAATGCTATAACCTATAAATCATAAAACAATAATAAATTTCAAACAAGTTCTTAGAATTGTTATAATATTATAAAACAATATAATTTACAAAATGATAATTCGTTAATGTTAACTTACTTCTTCTTCTTGTCAATTTGATTGATGATAAAACTTCAAAGAGAAAAACAATTGATACATAAATTGGCGATAAAAAAAAACCACGAATTTTGTCGAATAATTATTTTCATATAGATTACTTGAAAAATATATATCAACTCTTTCGTTACGGCATGCTTAAGCGTATACACTATGAATTGGTAACAAAAGAAAAATGAATTTATTCAAAAAATAAAGTTTAAATCGATAAGACAGGAGAAAATCTGTGAGCCTCTTTCCTCTGAAGATTGACAAAATAACAAGGTGGCAGCACGGATGGAATGGAAAGGGCTAGAAATATTTTCATTTACCTGGTCAAAGTAATGTTAAAAGTATGTTATTAAAATGGAATTGACAAAAGACGATGTTCCAGGGGAAAAAACTCCAATTAAGGATTAGCAAAGAGAACAGATTCCGATTATTATCGATCGTGCACCTAAACAGATCTTCTAGCTATTAGTTTTGCCCTCTACGGGGCAAAAACGTATAGATATTATTAAATGATTATGGAAAATGTTATTTCATCCGTTTTCTATCTTTTATCGATCTTACAAACAATATGTTGTAACTATAGAAAATTATTCTATGATATAGGTTAATAGTTGTAGAAACAATAATGCTTTTCTGCTTTGTAAGTAATTCTTCTTTCAACGAGTCTGACATTGTCTTCTTAGCATATCAAATAGCAAGTATAATAATATTATTGTTCTTAAGTATCGCTAGTGGATTGCATTTCTTGTAGAATCATTGCATAAACTAGTATAAAAAAAAAGAAGAAATTCGCCGATTTTAATATATAATCGTTTGGACGACATGTCTTGGTATTTTATAAATATCATAAATTCCGTATAATTATATAAGCATATTATATTTCACTGAATTATACATTTTATATATTTCTTTTTTTTCGCTCTTTTTATTTTCGTTCAATAAGTATATGAATTTAATGCATAGTTATTTTACATTCTTTCAGAGTAAAGAAAATGCAACGCCAAATGTATATCTACAAAATGTAAGAACAATAATTACATTTATTAAATACTAAATTCTAGTCAAACGCAAATAGAGATAATAATAAAAAGTTAAAAAGGTGAGTTCAAAATAAATTTGCACAGGAAACTCGTACGGCGAAGAATATTTCTTCCTTTCTTATATTTTTTTATGATGTCTGAAAATCTAGAATCATGGTAAGTGTTAATTTACATTTTGTATACATAAATAACTATTACATACATATTAAGGATTCATTACGAAGGAGTGTGGCCATTAGTGGAATGTGCTCAAACAGAAATGAAATAATAATAATAATAATAATAATAATAATAATAATAATAATGGTTAACAGAAGCAATGAGAATATTAAATACTTGATGATATAATAAATAAGATATTCTTTCTAAAGGTTCAAGAGTATATGCACGCATGAATATAAACAGTTATTTTAAAACAAACACGTAAAACGACAACAATATAATCTTTAAAGATGTTTGAAATAATCTTTCACTGTCCTCTTAGAATGCATTAAATTGCATATTTTTGAATAAGATTAAAAATGTTTAAAAGTAAATTATTTAATCTGCGCGCCTTGTACAGAGATAGATAAAGACATAAATTCCTACAGCATCGGTATTAAAAAAATTTTGGGATAGATAACAAAGTTAATCCATTTACTTTGTATTATAGTTAACTATTTATAAAACAGTTGTTATTTTTACAAATCATTAGCAAAAACTTTGCTTATAGCAATGAAATACTCAACAAAGTGTTACGCGTTGATTTTCTATTAAAATTGCTGCTCTATCATTTCCATGCCTGCTTCTGAGCCTTTTGCGATGCTAATTTCTTCGTCACGTACGATGAAATTAATAATGCTGCTAATACTATTACAATAAGATAATAGTCAAAGTCTTCTTTTAACACATCAAACGTCTTAGATGGTGCCACTCGTGTGTAGAATATATCTGTTAAAAATATAATATTAAATATATATTTTATTAAAAAAAAAAAAAAAAAAAAAAAAAACATGCTTCGCCTTAACTTACCCAATCCATATACAAAAATTAAACAGGTACTCTCAAGACCGCTAGGACTAGTATGAATACCTAATACTCTAAATATACTCTGATTATAATTTATAATAGTATCCATATGAATAGGTATTTCAGGCATATATGGTATAACACCTTCTTCGCGTATTTCAGGATTAATTGGACGTCTTGGATCTACCATCATCCATGGTAACTCTATAATTCCACCATTTGCTAGGGAAACTATAATATGTTTACTGGTAATGCCTTTCTCCGTAATAGTCTCTCTCATATATTCTATTGATGCTGGAAAAATGAATGCTTGTCTTTCTACGATCGGTGATTTGGTTGTAGCCAAAGAGGAAAACACTGTGAAATAATAATATCAATAATAATGTCAATATAATATGTTACAAATGAGTACATATTTTGTTACTTAGTTTACCTGTCACATTACTCTGTATTTTTCCTTCGTAAAGTTCCAAAGTTGCAATTTCCGTTCTTCGACTTTTTTCATTGAAATAACTATAGACCAACCAATTCTCAGAATGTACTATATGAAATGGACCACGAACTCTTTTATGCACGATGGAAAATATCATGGCACCCGATACAACATCCAATAAATAAACGTTAAGCGTATCTAAATGACAGGAGAGAAAAAAAATCAAGAATTAAGTAATATTTCGTATAGTTTTGGGTTAATCGCATCGTGTTACATAATGCGAAAAAAGAATTTTTTCAAGCACTAGTATTATTATGTTTTTCTAATGTACTTACTTTTGTGAATACTTCCAACGCCTTCTGATACTACTGCTACTAAATTAGGATTAATATATTTATATAGAACAGATCTATCGCTTAAAACTCTACCTTGAGAGTGAACACGTTCTATTGGACTTTTGGAGACAACTTGTATTATTTTTTGATTTTTTGGAGAGAGTAATAATTCCCAAACTTTATGAGCTACTAACTCCTAAAAAAAAAAAAGGGATTCAAAGTTATTATTTGATTATTATTTAGTTATTCTATATTAATAATTCATTAATTCAAGACCTGAGATGTACTGTAAGAAAGAGAAAATCCAGATAACAAGCCAGTATTTTGATCCGCTGTAAATATGTAAGTATTCTTTCCCAAAGAAGCTGCAATAGCGGCTGCACTTTTAGGATACACATGAATCTTATCTCGTGAATCAAGTATAAGAACAGCTCTTAGAAAATCATCCGTCGTTACATGAAGCAACATAGATTGTTTTATTCTGTATCCTAATTTCATCAAACCGTCTAAAGGCTGTCCAGTAATTGGATTGAATGTATATATAATACCTTCTCCGGATATCTAAGATACAATAAAATTCCAACTATTAATGGAAATTAATGAAAATAATATTGATATTTTTCAAAATGCAAATAACACAATACTTTATCTTCCGCTAGTAACGCGCACTGGGGTGGATAGGGAAAATGCCTACTTCCTCGTTGTACGTATAAAACCATTACATCTGATATTTTGTTAAATCCACGAATATTGGGTATTTTAAGTTGCCAAATTATTTCGCCTTTTCTAGTTTCAATACCAAAGATCTGTAAAAAAAAGAAATGTATATTCTTTGTGCACGTTAATATTGTTAATATTGTTAAATTATATAGAAATGGTAATCCATTGTTTCTTCGTCTATACCTTTCCAGCCGATGTGACAGCAACAATCATTTTATGCAAACTGAATTTATCTCGTACCAAGTCGGTTCGTTGATTAGATTGTTGCGGGACCAAGTCTAACATGGATTGTATAAAAGCTTTTGCTTGATTAAATTGAGAAACAGTTCTTCTTAGCATCATACTAAATACATCCCCTGGATATATAAATATATATATAAACATATATAAAGAAATAAAAACAGAAACGAATTATTAGAGATAAATTGTAAATAAAACATAATATATTATTAATATCTATTTATCGCGATTGCTTTATAGTATCATTATTTGAATCATATTATAAGAGAAATGAGCATACAGCAGGTATCTTAAAAATTACGATTTATCTAAAGTAAGGTTGGCGCAATCAACATCAACGGATCTATAGTAAGCAATTTGAATTTTTTAATTGTACATGCATAAAATTTATATTAAGTAAATTATATTTACTAAAAGAAAATAGTTGTTTTATAATACAGTGCATAAAATGATCATAAACTTGTCCTTTGAAGAGCATTCATAAAGGAACACATTTAGATTTCGGTATAGGTTAATGTTATATTATATTAATACTTCTACTGTGGGTATATACTGCTAAATCATGCAAATATACATTTTATAGATAGCAGTAAGAAAAATGTTTGTCAAATTAATTTTGTCTGCTCCACTACTTACATGAAATGTCTACATCAATACCTGCCAGCAGCCATTCACAAAAGAAACATTAATTAATATAACTTAAGAAATATGTTATTTATCATAAATTAATTGCCACTAAATAGTATCGATTAATCACGACAGTTATTAATTAGCAAGCTTATCCGTAGAACTTTCTAAAAAGTAATAAAACGGTATAAAAAATCCCAAAAGTAGATGTATCATAAGCATTATCAATCCATCATCGGTATATACATTTAAACTGCATAAATACTGATAATTTTCCAACTCGATACAACAGGCAGAAAAAAAAACCCATCATTTGCTGAGAAAACCTGTTATGTCTTATATCGTATAATATATTTATATTTTTGTTACTTTTCTTTTGTAATATTGTTTGACGGAGAGGACGCCATATGCAAATAAAGTGCAATTGCAGCACACTTTGCGATTTAAACTTGAATATTTGTAATATTTGTAATATTTGTAATATTCGTAATATTTGTAAGACAAAATTATACATACTTTCTTTCTGATCAAACTCCGTTTCTATGGCCTGATCCCTATCCGACATGGGTAATTCTATAATTTCAACGGCTACAATTTTGGCAAGGGCCTCTTCCCTTGCCCATACTAATTTGTTATGTTGCAATAATGCAATAGTATGATCTTGCGAAGACAATAAATGACGGCATGTTAATCCTTTTGTCTGATGGACACAAATCGATGCCACTATTACAGGCGATAGCAAGGAAATATGGGAAAGAGTTTCTGTTATATTTGGTAGATAATCAAATGTTAGCAAATCCATTGCTACAACTTCTGTAATCTGAATTACATATTGACATATTGATTATACAAAAAAATCAATAAGATCGAATATATAAATATAAAGAAATATAATAAATCAATTTTAAACTTACTTCATTTTTATAAGTTGACGTTAGCAATACTTTTTGGTTCTCTATAGAGGTAATATATAGATTTGCATCACCCGCGATATCTCTTTGAATCGGAATTGTAGTTTCTTCAGCAACAAGAATTCGTTTTCTTTGATTGTTATCCGCGCTGATAGATACTACAGATTTATCCCCAAGTACAGACTCTAATTTATATGGTCCTTGGGTTCCAGCACCAAATATGCTATTTATAGTAACCATTTGAGGTTCTACGTTTGTATCAAATAAATGTACTAAAAATAGCATGCCTAAAGAATTATCCCCCTTTAAGCAAGCTAAATATGGAGCAACTAGTACACATCTATATAAACACATAAAATAATACGATGTTTGTATGCGAATATAATAAATATAATAATATATACGAGTATGGTATAATATGACTCTTACTCTGTTTCTGGAGTTATAAATGGAGCTGATACTTTTCTAGATTTTAATTTTTCACCAGTTTTACTATCGTACGATGTTACCTCAACCCCGCTATTGTAGATAGGTAAAATGTGGTGTAATGTTCCATCCTTAATATGCCATTTTACTTCTTCTATTCTATGTCAGAAAAAATTTTTTTCTTTTATAATACATGAAAGAAAACGTTTATTTTACATAAAATGACAAAAATATTGAATTATTCGTTTAAAGTCATTGCATAATATTAATATTTCATCATTCTATAATATATGATATTTCCTGACAAAAATAAGATTATCGACAAAAGTTGATATATCAATTTGATATAAAAGCTAGATGTATAATATATTTCTATGTCGAATGTGATTGCGAAAAAATACATAAATAATTATTGTGCACTGAATAAAGGTAAAAACCTGTTAGCAGTATACAATCCCAATGTAGAAAAGGATCTAAATGTAGAATCATGTCTGAAAAATGAATGAGAAAAAAGAAAAAATGAATGAAAAATCAATTCTCTATGATCCACGAAAGATATCCATTATTTGTACACCAAATGAAATAGTAAGAAATTTATGTATTAAAAAGGTTTACATTTACATTAAAAAAGCAACATCTGACAATTGTTTAAAACTAACCTGTCAGAATTTTGTTCGGCAATTGGCCATTCGTTAAGTATATGTCCCGTAGTTAGATCCCATGCACGAACAATAGCTGGTACTCCGCCGCTTACAGATATCAGGTCCCCATCCGCAACACCTCCCAATGTACGAATACGACCAGCATATCCTTTCTCTAATACCTTTCTCCATAATATTTCACCTGATACATAATCCACAGTGTTTCAATATCACTATTTTATACTTTCGCTTATTTAATAAATGTATAAAAAGTATTCGATCAATGGGATATTAATAGTATTACGGTTTTGATCATTGTTATATAAATATAACAATGCACATGTAATACCCATACGCATAGATATATTATTTAACTAATAACACTTTTTCATTACCCGTTTTCAAATTTAATGCGGCAATAACATTTTCTTCTGTAGCAACGATAATCTTTTTAGCGGTTGAAACCGTATCGAAACTGGCAAATTTGATTTTCCCTACGTAATTTTGTTTCCTGCAATAGTAAATGAGATAACAGTAAATGACATAACTATTCGAGATGCACAATGATTTGTATATTTTCTTTCAAGCATATCTCTGTACTATTTAAAATGTTCATTCAGATGGTCAATAAGTTGGAATAAAAATCTTATTTACCAATCGAATTTCCCCACTTGATCTTCGTAAAGACATAAAGAAAGATCAAATAAACTTATAAATATAATAAGATATTGTAATATCTGTACATCCGTTAAAAACCGGCTGACATTTCCTCTGAAAGTCCAAGCAAAAGAAGCCATGATGACAAATTTCTATATATCGTATTATCAGCTGGTAGTCTATTGCTTTCTTTCAACGTTCTGCTAGGTCCTCAACTACGCTTGCGTATAAGGATGTTTGACTGTCTACAAATTTTCATTTCAAGAAGGTAAGTCCATGTACATATGGCGAAGACACTAACGCGCGAGTAACTAATTCGTACGCTAGGGTGCACCTCAACCGCAGTTGCGCGTTCATAAATACGAGTTTCCTTCGTTTATGTTACCTCGATAACTCGCGACCGATGGAATTTTAATAAATACGAGAGAGAGCGTATTACATTAAACAACGATAAGTAAGATCCGACAATGCCGATATCATGAAGGATTCTTTACACTGGGAAAATAGTTAATAGTAGTTAACAGGTTTACTGTGTAATTTGTCAAAAAAAAAAAAAAAAGAGATTAGAAGAATATTCTGATGATACAAGGTCAGTGAAGGATAGAGGGAAACTGCATTTTCATGGGAAAGCAAGACACGCGCATTCATATGTTGAAAAATTTAAAAATTATAGTCAGCTTACTTTAGATGTACTTTATCCTTAAATCCGACGCTGCATATTCCATATTCTAAAATTGAGTACAATGTAGTATGTAATATACAAATATGAAATGTATAAATATGTTTGAAAGCCTCCTCCGTATGCTGATGTCAATTAAAAAAATTAAAGTCTATTGCGTGCTATAAAAATCTCACCCGTTTCTCTCTCACACCCATAACAAATGAAACATCTAAACGATAAAAAGACAGTACAACGTACGTTTATATATACATATAAAATATACTATCGACTGAAAAGTCCACACGTTTCTACTCACTTTAAATATAAATACACTATCAAGAGACGACTGCAACGATTTTTACAAAGATTTTTGATTTACCTCGTCCGAGCTACATTTTCAGACATGTGTGTTTTACAATCTGAGATTTGAAACGACGTCATTTCCGCTAGGATTTTTTTTCAATAACATATTATGCATAGAACGAAAGCTGAAAGCCTTCTCCGTATGCTGATGTCAATTAAAAAAATTAAAGTCTATTGCGTGATATCAAAATCTCACGCGTTTCTCCCTCACACCCGTAACAAAACAAACATCTGAACGCTGAAAAGACGGTAAAACGTACGTTTACATATACATATAAAATATACTATCGATTGAAAAGTCCAAACGTTTCTACTTACTTTAAATATAAGGAATCTTTTGGAAGACAACTGCAACGTTTTTTACAAAGATTTAGAAAGTGTACGTGTTACAATATTCTCATAAATAAGAAGGGGGGTGCATTAGACTAGTAGACATATGCTAAATAATTATTAAATTATCATAGAAAATGAATATTATAATTAAAATGTAATAAGTATAAGTTCTGCGTACCTTTATCCTCGAAATTTTTTGTTAGACTGGTTCGATATTATCTATGACAGTTTTAATTTCAAAAGTTGTTTACATGATTATCGGAGGGGATTAATTCTCTTTATTTCGAATTTTATTCTCGTTAAACTAACACTACTTCTAAGAAATGTTACTCTATTTGTTTGTGCGTGTCTACACGTTTAAATCTAACAGAATATATATTTGAAAGGAGTGAAAATAATTAATACATTTTGTAATTAACAAATTGGCCCAGTAATGACATCCCATTCGTAGCATTTATCTACAATCATATTGAATAATAAGGTATCAAAATTCTCTTATATTTTAAATTATATTAGAAAGAATGTAATGTTTAAACTGATGTATACATGTCAGAACAATCTTAAATATAAGAAGGGTGCATTAGACTAGTAGACCTATGCTAAATAATTGTTAAATTATCATAGAAAATTAATATTATAATTGAAATGTAATAAGTATAAGTTCTGCGTACCTTCCTCCTCGAAATCCACTGTTAGACTGGTTTGAAATAAGCTATTAAAGTTTTTTTTACCGAAAGTTGTTTACATGATTATCTGATTGGATAAATTCTATTAATCTCGAATATTATCCCCGTTGCACATGCGCTACTTGTAGGAGATCTTATTCTATGCGCATGCCGGTCAAACAATAGATTTCGAAAAGGACAGAATTAATCCCCGCCGG
>JACGTP010000070.1:572270-592073 GCA_023678845.1 Mischocyttarus mexicanus | reverse complement strand
GAGAGAAAGAGAAAATGAAAAAAAAGTAACCGAAGAGGGGGAGAGAGAGAGCTTTGCACGACTGGCTGGCAAAGTAACCATCTCTTCCAATATCCATGGCCTCTGTATGGAATCACAGGTCGTTCGTGAATGGTAGTAGTGTGTATATGCAGGTATATATCTGTTCAGTCAGCGTGTGCATGTGTATATACGCGTATATACGTCTGTTACATACACACTAAGAGCAAAGCAACGTCGTGGTGTTGAGAAGTGGCGTCGGATAGGATATGTCACGCGATTCCACGGCTCTTCTTTTGGCTGCTACGTTGCCCTACCTAAAACGGGGGAAAACCGTGAGAGGATGAAGGTTCGGGTGGGTGGGGAATGAAATAGCGAATGCAGAAGGGGAAGGGTGGCCGGGACTTGCTGGCCGAGTGGCTGACATCGACGCGCCGACTCTCGAATGTGGGGAAGAGCTGTTAGTTAGCCAAGAGAAATGCAGGGGCGTCAACCAAGGCCACGTTGTCAGACGAGCGTTACCATCGTGTCATTGGTCGACTCTAACCCGATTGAACGAAAACTAGTAGGCGTGGCCATTTTAATCTGTATTACGCCCACCGGTGACACCCATCGCAGATCTTAAAGCTTTCCGCCAATCGGGTGGCTTCATTTGTCGATGACGTTCCTTATTGGTCCGTTCATCGTCAATCTATTTTACCATTTGTATTCCTATTGGTTGATACGTAGGTTAAAAGGAGAGAGGACATATCGGATTTTTTTCATGAGACTGCGATACGACATACTCATTGGTTGAATTATCTTCATTGGTTTGAAGGGGGTGAGGTGCGTGACTCTATGTCTGTATGTTATATATCTGTTAGCGAATTACTAAGGTTTTCTATTACGAAGTGTGGCTTTCGGTGGACATTGATGTACTTTAAAACGAATGAACGATTCTCCAGAATGATATCTTCCCTTTATTCTACGCGAACGATTATGATAGTTAGAATGTTAGGTTTATTTTCATTGATTAATATTGTTATGCTTGTAAACAAGGATTGATCTTGATCATTAAAATGTAAAGAAGGGACAATTTTATAAATTAAATATTAATAATTAAGTAATTATCTCGAATAATAATTATTATAGTTTTTTTTATACACGTAAGTTACGATAATAATTTTTTTATTATTTATTGTAAAAAAATTATAGTTATATTAAATTAAATATTATAAAAATTCAATCGATTAGGCTCGACAAACTAATGCTAATTTGGAACTTTGATCTCGATAGGTAAATTATTCATTTATTATCGAATTATTACAAATGATATATTTTGAAAAATAATATTATTAATATATCTATTACCGTTTTAGTATGTTTTTTTTTTAATTATGAATGATTAGATATTATCTGAGAAGAATAAAAATTTCTTCATTGTTTCTTTTTTATTTCATTCTTTAAAAATAATTAAAACTGTTGAAGTTGTATGATTATAAAAAAATGACGAAATAATTTGTCTTTCTTGAAAAAAAATATAAAAAGAAAACAAAACGTTAAGAATATATAATAAAAATACAGTATAAATAAAAATATATATTATTTCTTGAATTATAATTATTTTGTTCATACATGCTACATAATAAATAAGTATATATTTACAAACTAAACAACATCGTACATATACAATTATTTTGAGTAATATCAATTTTTTTTTTCTATTATAGATTAAAGTACAATGGCTTCTTAACTAACTAAAAATTCACTATATTATTATATGACATATATATATATATATATCTTATCGAATCAATTTCATTCGTTTAATTACATTTATCTACCAATATATATTTATATTACAAATCTTGTACCAAGGCAGTGGAATTTATTTTTTATTATTCATTATATATTATCAATTATTAATATTATTATTATTATTAGTAGTATTATTATTATTATTATTATTATTATTGAAGCTACATCAGTCATTATGAGGTAGATGGCAAGTCAATAAAATTTCGCGAAATTGCACTAAGTGACGCGTAGCAAATTATTATTATTAATAATAATAATATTATACAAGTATAATCTAATTTTACGTTCATTAATTATACCATCTTTTTAAATAGAACTTTTTGAAATTTCAATTATTTTTCTTTCCACTCATACAAAAGCAAATCATATACAAGCGATTAAAATATGGACAACAACAAAATGGCAAATTTATTTGTTTTCGTTCTTCCCTTTCTGCATTACTGCAAATAAGTTTATTATTTAAATATTAACCTAAATATTTATGCTGAATTTGCTATGCTTTATGTTGCATTTGATCTAAACATGTTTTTGCAGTTTCAAGGTTTCCAACTAAGGAAGCTGTCCTGTAGCACTATTTGTTTAAATATACTATTGGTTACAGTTTGTGATGTCTTTCGATTACGTTGAGCCTCTAAGATATAAGCTACTTTTTCTCTAGATTCTCCTCGCGGAATATCTCCTCTTAAACTAAGTAATCTGACTAAATGATCTTCCGTCATATCAGGATATTTTTCAACTAATGAATGTAAATCTAGAGAAAGAATTTCTGAATCTTCGCAACGCAATACCTCGGCAAGACGTTTGATTATTTCAAAAGGAGAATTGTAACTACCTACTTTAGGTGCTATTCTAATGAAAAAATTTTTTAATTTATCAGCTTCCAATATTATCTTTGAAGTACAAGTTAAACACTCGTCGTAGGTCTTAAATGATATTTTACGTTGTAACATAGCAGATATGTAACGCTTTGCTATAAGATTTTGCGCTTCCATTATTACATATTCAAAGTTTTTTGGATTGAGATGATTGTAATCTTGAAAGTAATCATCTAAAGTAACACATATGGTTGCAATTGGTATAGAAGATTGTAACCACTTGGATGTAATCAAATCTTGAAAATGAAATTCTAAATCGAGAAACGATTCTTCCAGTAATATAGCAGCTGCTTCATTTCTTAATTGTTGATAATGAGCTAAGAGATGTTCAAATTTTATAGTGGCATCGCCACTTGAATTTGGGACCCAATAGATCTGTTTTATTTGATGAGCCAATTCTGTAAACTGTAGACAATTATTAACAATAGTAATCATATGATGTGTGAAATAAGGTACGCGGCTTCTATCTTCAAAATGTTTACTTTTGAATTCTAATATTGCCTGTCGATACATAAAACCATATTTAGTAACTTGTTCTATACAAAGGATGAATGCTTGAGCTGTTAGATTAGAACTAATCGTTTTTGTTACTTGAAGATTCTGATCAATCATTTGATATATAATAACAGGTGCAGCAGTATGATAATAAACTTCTTCTGTACTACTATCTGGTAGAACCCCGCTCCGCCAGTCAACTTTTTCAGTTTCTAATGTCTTTTTCATCCAGTCCTCATAATTCTGACACATATTTTTCAAATATTTCTGTTGCAGATCGTTTATTATTTCTGAACTCAAAAGTGGCCCAATATCCCTTAAATCTATATTTAATTCTGGATGTTGCATTAAATCTGGTCCTGTATACGTATTCATAATCCAAGCCAACAAGGAAACATATTCGTTTCCTTCTAAACCATTAGCAATTATATCTTTCAAGTGTAAAGATAAACTAGTATGATACATTTTTACAAATGTATTTACAATGTCCCACCATGGTGGAAAACATGGACCACATAGAGTTTTGACTACTCTTAAATCTTCAAGAATCAAAAGTCTAGTGAGTTCCAAATATCTTACCAACCACATTTTGTTATCGGCTCTTTCATCAACATGAGTACCTTCGATTCTATTAGCCACCGATTTCTCCAATATCTCCATAGCCATATTTTTCCAACATTTAGGTCTACCCGGTGGCATAAAACCACTTTGCTTGTCCCTTTGAATCGAAAATTGATCCGCTTTTTCTTCCCTCTCTATAATCCTTAATGCTGTTACTATAACTGTTGGTTCCTTTCTTACCGTATTTAAAGTACGACTTAAAACAAGTCTAATTTGTTTTTCCATTAATTGAGACAATAGTTCTACATCTTCGAAGTAAGCTTTCAGCATAATAGTATCAGCTGTTGATTGATTAGGAAGCTTATGTAATTCATAGAGTAAATCATCTCGTGAATTTTCTAAATCCATTAAACTTTGATGCGCGTGTAGAAGTTCACCATCATTTATCCATTGTTTAGTTTTCTCTACACTTTCAGGTACAGTAAATATATGTTTTAAGTTTTCCTTAGCAGTCACGTACTGAGAATGACGCATATTTTCATCTTGAACAGGTTGAAGTTTACTACTGAGTTCTGGTACGATACTAAACAATTTTTCAATCTCCTTCAATTCTTCCTTTATCATAGTTATACTTTCAAGAGAACTTTGCAATTGTTCAAAACCAACTCTAATACCATCTAATTGGCTTTGCATAGCACTTTTAAGCATAGTCTCTACAGAAGCTTTCTTTCTGCTTATCCTACGTTTATATGCTTCTATTTTTTCTAATTGTCCGGGTCTCTGCAACATATTTGTCACATGTTGTGTAGCCCTTGCTTTAGCCTCCTCTTCTAATTTCTGTAAATCTTCCATTTTCTGTTTTGTTCTTTGTACTATATTTATAACATACAAATCATATAATACATTTATCTCATTTGTTATATTATGATACAATGATCAATGTTTTATAAGGTTATTCGACAATCATTGTACATTCCTTGATAATCACAGATCTGTGAAAGATGTTCTCTTTAATAATTAGAATAATTGAATTAAATTGATTCCGAGTATCACACTTATCAGACGATCGAAACACGTTACGTATATGCTTTACTGTCATTCAATGTGTTGAGAAAAATGTTTCCAAATATTTTCGAAATCACGATGAGGGAAGGTGTGTCATCTGTTCTTATGCATCATGGAAGTAAAATTGCAATATTCACGTAATTCTTATTTCCTATTGGATAATTTCGAAGACGTCACTTGTGCTATTTAAATGTTTCGTAAGAAAAAACTGACCAATCAACGTTCTTATAATGTAACTAGATTAGAAACAGTAACCAATGACCGTATAGGTTACGATTAGGGGATGTATTTATGTAACACGAATTTTATGAATAACTTTGAGGTTATAAACGTCGTAGGACATTTAAAGAAGCATAAACAGAGGACGCTTTTATTGAAATTATTTATTACACTTTAAATCTGTACAAATGTCAATAGTGGTGTAAGTTTTGGGAAGTAGTGTCTTATGTAAAGTTTTCTTTAAAAATGTATATAAATAGGTAACATAAATTAAAAGAAAAACAAAAAACTAAAAAGATAATGAACAAGAATATGAACTCACCGTCAAAGTTGACGGAATTTGCACCATTGAGTCCAGAGGAAAGTCAACCTGTTGTTGCTTCACTATTTTCTAAATTCTTCAGTTTTACCAGAAGTAAATAGCCGTTATAATTTAGTATTATTATTTTATCGTTTATATACAATGATTTGCTTTGAAATTATTTAATTATTTTCTATGAATGGGGTGAATATGTTATACCTTAATTAAATACTATTTATATTCTTTTTGAAGGCCCTCAAAATGTTGATGGCTCCATCATCTTTCCTAATAATGACGAGCAGAGTTCTTCTGATTCCGATTCCTGGAAACAATCGGAGAGTACAGAAAAGACACCGGAAGAGGATAGTTCTAGTATAATTAATTTCCCATTAGATACACATGAAGGTCGCAGCTTACCAAGCGTTTTAAAACGTATAAGAAATATTGTAGCTTCCAAGAGCAGCGTATGCTTTTTTCTTTTCTTCCTATTATTACATAATCTTAATTAAATGTATTGATATGTACATGTTAATTATAGAATCTGAGATCGTATAAAGATTCTGAACTTAGAAGTTACTGGATGCCAGATAGTGTCAGCAAACAATGTTATGAGTGCGGTGAAAGATTCACTACTTTTCGTAGAAGACATCACTGTCGTGTTTGTGGTCAAATATTTTGTTCAAAATGTTGTTCCGATCAAATTCCAGGAAAAATTATGGGATGTACTGGTACGAAAATATCATACTTTAATATTGTTATTAATTAAATGTTATATTATAATAATCTTTTTTCATAGGTGATCTTAGAGTATGTACATATTGTTGCAAAGTAGTTTTGTCATACTTGCAATCATCTGACATGAAAAGTGATTTATCAGCAGATCTTAAAGCATTGCAGGAAGATCTTCAAGTAAAGTATGGTAACGATTCTCCACCTTTAATGCAGAAAAACTCATCCGAATGTACAGAAGGTGAAACTTCCATTTGTAGAAAACCAAGCGTTGGTTACATGGAAGAAAAATATGCAGTTGGACGGTATATTTTCATTATTTTCTCTTTACCCATTTTAGTATCGTATAGTGCGATTACATTTTCTTCCATTTAATTACTTATTTAATTTATTTAATAAATATATGGTTTTTAGATCATCAAATAGTTATTTAACATCACAAGAATGTTCACTTGTTTTACAAAATTCAGCATCGCTAAGAGTAATTTATGAAGAATTATTCAGATCGTGTCAAGCAATTTTATTACAAACGCACAGAATTCGTTTGAAAAGTTATCATAATTGTTTCATAGCAAGTGAATTAGTAAATTGGATGATAGCACAAAATAAAGCAGCAAACAGGTATGACAGTAATAAATTATAATATATATTTCAAAAATACATAAATAAAATATATTCCATAGGGTGCAAGCTGTTGCTATAGGTCAAGCATTACTTGAAGCAGGTTTTATAGAACCTATTACTTCTGAAAATGTTTTTAGTGATACAGCAACAATATTTAAACCAGTCCAATTGTCTCAAATGCAAAGTACAGAGTTATTAACAGAAAATCAAGCCACTTGTGATGCGCAGGAACCTGCTTGGGTAAAAACTATTTCTCAACATGATTCAACTACAGGTAATTACTTATTATTTTTATATTAACACTAAACGTACCATGACTGGTCAAACGACTAGTTGTAAAATTTTTGATCGAATTTTTTACAAGTTATATAGATACTATTTGATCAGTCCAAAATTTTTATTGCATTTATGGTATATTTTTTTGCTATACACACATCGTAAAATATTTGACTTTTTAAAGATGGGTTGTTTAATTCATTGTGATAGAAATAAATATATATATAAAATTCGATACGTTTAGTTTTAATAATTATAATATATTATATAAACTTATACATACGTATGTATATATATATATGTATATATATGTGTATATATATGTATATTAGATTCTGAAAGCGAGTCGAAACCATCAAATTTAGTTCAACAACCTAGTGGTCGCTTGCCATCCTCAAGTTCGAGTTTTTATTTAGATTTAAATGTAGAAGCATCAACTGTTACATTAAAAAGACCAACTTCTGAAGATTTAACAAGAATTTCTATAGAGAGTAATGATGGAGGTATAGAACAGAAAGAAGTAAATCTAAAATCTCATGAATGTAACTTTAAAGTATCCGATGATCTTTTAAGTGACACGTTTCAAGTACAAGAAATTAAAGAAAAAAGTGGTTGGCATAAAATAACTAATCTTCGATCTACGTTTGGAGAAATGAGTGCCTATAATTGTTTAACGTAAGTAAAATATAAAACAGAAGGGTTGTAAGATAAAAATCATGTGAAAAAAAAATCAAATCTTCATTTTTATTTATTATAGATCTGCATATAAGCAGCACGAAGATTCATTGATCAAACAACTTCTTAACAAGGAAGGTTTATCTCAAATTTGGTCTGAAGTTATATTAAATATTGCACATCAAATAGTGGATCATGTTAGGCCTGATCTAAATCACAATGCTGACGATTTAGACATTCGACATTATGTACAAATAAAAAAGTGTATCGGAGGTAGTAAAGATGAATGCGAAATAGTGTCAGGAGTAGTTTGTACAAAAAATGTAGCTCATCGTGGAATGAATGCAATGATTGCTCATCCTAAAATTTTATTACTACAATGTGGACTAATGTATCAACGCGTAGAAGGGAAATTATTAAGTTTGGAACCTGTGATGATGCAGGTAAACACATACTTATCTCTCTTTGACAAACTCTATTTATATAAAAATAACTAAAGTAATTAAACAGGAGAACGAGTACTTGGGTCATACAGTAGCTAGAATCACTGCTCTTGGACCTGATATAGTTCTTGTTCATCGATCTGTTTCTAGATTAGCACAAGATAGATTCAGAGAATGTGGCGTTACTCTTATTTTAAATGTTAAGTTAAGTGTGCTTGAACGAATAGCCAGATGCACAGGTGCAAATATTGTAAATACTATTGACGCTCATATTAGTGCTCGCTACATGCTTGGTACATGTAAAAAATTTTATTTACGTAATTTTCCTAACGATAAAAGTGAGTATATATCATATAGTTTGTGACATGTCTTTCATAAATGATAAAATATTCGATTAAAATTTGTATTATTTTGGATTAAATAGATGGGATAAAAACATTGATGTATTTTGAGGGTTGTGCAAATGCACATTTAGGAACTACCATCCTATTACGAGGTGGATCTTTACCAGAATTGAAGAAAGTAAAAAATGTTACATCTATGATGATATTCGCTGCATATTCCTGGCGCTTAGAAAAATCTTTTCTCATGGATGAATTTGCAAGACCACTTTCTCCGAAAGACAATTCTTTTTTGGACGAAACAATCAAGAAAGATGATTCGGATAACTTAAGTAATGAGCAATTATTGGTTACCAAAGGAAAAGATGACATGGAAACTATTTCAAATATTGAAAATAACGAAGGCATGGATATCAAAGAGAATATTAAGTTATTACAAATATATGATAGTGGAAATATTTCTAATAATGAGCGAGGTACAGATAAAACACATCCAATTAATCGCAACATGTTTATGAAAGATGAAGATATGGAAAACCATAGTGGAAATGATCATTTATTAAACTCTGCTGCTCTTAAACAGATATCTTCTATGTTAAACGAAGATTGCGATCCTTACGACACTTTGAAATTATTCAAAACAAAGACCAGATCCAATACCAATGATACAAAAAATTTGGAACAATCTTCTAAATACATTACTCAATCTTGTAGTAATTTGAATGTTGATTTGAGTACTGTTAAAGGTAATACAGATATACAAAATATTCCATCTAATTCTGGAAATAATCTAGAAATAAAGTCAGGAGAACAAAGTAACGTATCAAAATGTGTAGAAGAAAAACGCATTTATGGTGAATCTATCAGTGATCGAAGTGACCCGTTGCATCAATATTTAAATGAAGACGAAGAAGATATCTTTCATCAAGTTAGTCCAAATGGGCAATATCTGAGTGTTGCTGACTTACCATTGTTAAATAAGTTTAAGAAAGCTTTAGAAGGTTCAGTTCTCAGTGTCTCGCCTTATTTAAAATTTTCAGTACCTTATTTAGAGACCGAACCTGGACGTAACTGTGTTTTAAGAAGTTTCTTTCCGCGAGAAATTTTTTATTCCGAACAGTTTTTAGATAAAACGAAGGAAACAAGAACTAGTAGTGTTTCTATGGAACAAAATTTACCTGATAAAAAGCCTCTTTTAAATTTAAAACTTAAACCTAGACATCCATTCATAGAAGCAAAATTGACAACAGAAGTTGAAAACAAAGAAGTCCAGGCACTTTTAGCGCATTTCAGAGCATGTGGAAATCGATTGAATCCAACGAATAATGTTCTGATAGAAAAGCAACAACAAAACGTACAAGTAGAGACTACTACTGAACAAAAATCTACCTGGCCGGATTGTTTGAATCCTGTTAATCATCAACGTTTGTCTGTATTATTCTGTAGCTTGTCACATATTGGCAATGATAATCCATCTTTTTGTGTATATCCTTGGACTGTTAACATGGATCTATATGGACGGAATGACATAGCATTGGGATGTTTTCTAGAACGTTATTGTCTAACATCAGAATATAAATGTCGTGCAAAAACTTGTCGAGCACAAATAGCTCAACATGTCAGACGATTTGTTCACGATGGTGGCTGTGTAAGAATTAGTTTAAGAGAAATAAATTCTGAACCTTTCGGTCAAGAAAATACTAATCAAATTCTTATGTGGAGCAAATGTATAAAATGTAAAAGTGTTTCGCCAGTTGTACCAATGTCAGACGATACTTGGTCTCTATCTTTTACTAAATACCTTGAATTAAAATTTCATGGTAGTACGTACACGAGAAGAGGTGCTGACAATTGTCAACATTCTCTTCATCATGATCATTATCAATATTTCACGAGGAAAAATATGTTGGCCGTATTCAAATACACTAAGATTTCTCAATGGGAAATTTCTTTACCGCCACCAGTTATAAATATTATTTATGATCCTAAGCAGCATGCCAATGTTATCGAAGAGATGAAAAGCTTGGCTTTAAAAGGGGATGATGTTTTTACGTGTATAAGAGAAAAGTTAAATTCGTTGCAAATCGATGCTGAAAATATAAATACTGCTAAGCAACAGATGATGAAAGATCAACAATATTTCAAAAATAAAATAGAGGAAATACAATTGAAATTAACTTCTCCGACTTTAGAAAATAAGAAACTTGAAGGAAAGGTTTCAGAAAAACAAGTACAAGTTCTTATGTATAGAATCGAAGATGGTATCGTAATATTAAAAAGATTGATTTCCGAAGCTGTGTCCACGTGGAACGCAAGAATTTTAGAGATTTCAACTAAAAAGAAAGATGAACGACCAAAAAAATTCATTGAACGATCTATGACAACTGGTAGCAGTGGTATGATAGATACTGATGGATATATAACGGAAGACACTGCATCAGAATCACAATTGGAGGATATGAGTCCTATGTCAGTTGATTATAATGCAGTAGATGCAATTGTAGTTGCAAAAAATGATGTGCAGAGTGTAGAAGTCATGGAAAATTCGGATAACGAGATTCCAGAGATTAATAATCCTGAAGATATCCTTATTGTACAGGGATCACCTAAAATGCATCAGAGATCGTATTCCGATGTCTTACCTTTGACATCCGAAGACATGCCTGATAAAAAGAAAAAGAAGAAGACGATCTTGTCTCAATTATTACCTTCTGTTTCTGTAACTCAACCAATAGCTAATCCATTAGGACCACTGGAACATACTTTACTTCCACTTGGGTAAATATTACTTAACGCTTTGCAGTCTTGGTTTACTCAAGACAAAATAAAATATATAATATGTTTTGTGTGTGTGTGTGTTTTTTTTGCAGATCTATTGTACCAGTAGTTGTCTATGAATCAGAGTTATCTTCAATAATAGCTTATGCATTGGATTCTCACGATTACAAACATACTCTTCAAGAATTGCTTCGTACAACGAAAGGTCCAGAATTAAATTCCAGTCCATTGAACAAACGTAAATTTTCCGAGAACAAAGAAAATGCATCGGAATTATCACAGTCAGGAGATTTCAAGAGACCATCTGTATTATCTTTCTTAAGAGGAAACAGTCCAAATCCTACTAGTCCAATAGAATCTGATAAGAATGTTTCAAGTGTGGAATCAATGGTACAAAATTGTAATGTCTCTACGGAAACAGACGAAGACAAGAAACAAGTGAAACAGCAGAATTTCATCGAAGTTCAGTTCAACGATACAACGACTAATTTTTATTGTAGAATATACTTTCCAGCTCAATTTTCTGCTTTAAGAAAAAACGTTTTACCTTGTGGAGAGGATGGATATACTAGAAGTTTAAGTAGGACTGTTCAATGGACAGCTAGGGGTGGAAAAAGTGGAAGCGCTTTCTGTAAAAGTAAAGGTATTAACAATACATATAATATTAAACACAACTCCATCAAATATCCATAGATTCTGTTTGAAATAATTAATTATTTTTCTAGACGATCGATTCATTATAAAGGAAATGTCCAAGTTAGAAATGCAAATATTTCGAAGATTTGCACCAAATTACTTTGCTTACATGGAGAAGTGTCAGCAAACGAAACAACCGACATTATTAGGAAAGATAGTTGGTGTTTATAGAGTATCCTTTAAAAATGATACGACTAACAATGGAATAAGAACGAGTGTATTGGTAATGGAAAATTTATTTTATAACCGAGAGATCACAGACAAGTTTGATTTGAAAGGATCTATTAGGAATCGATTGGCTAATCCAGATGATACAGATCACGAAGGAGAGTTAGTTTTGTTAGATGAAAATTTATTGAACAGTAGGTATATCACCTATGTCATGTAAAAGCCAGCTATAATACCTCTATCTCAATGATATAATTTAACACATATTTCAGTGAGCTGCGACTCACCTTTATATATCAGATCTCATTCCAAGGCTGTGTTAAATAAAGCAATTGAAAGCGACACCAAATTTTTAGCAGACAATTCTGTTATGGATTATTCGTTATTAGTAGGATTGGAACCGAGTTCGGGTGAACTTGTTTTAGGTATAATAGGTACGTGGTATCATTTTTCTTATTGCACATAAGCATAATATATACATACATGTACATACATACATACATACACACACACACAAAGTTTGACATATTTTGTTAAAAATTGTTCCTAATTATTGCTATTCTGCATCAGATTATATAAGGACGTTCACGTGGGATAAAAAATTGGAAACAATGGTGAAGAAATCCGGCATATTAGGTGGACAAGGAAAATTACCGACCATAATTTCACCGGAGGAATACCGAGCTAGATTTATAGCAGCTATGCATCGTTATTTTCTACCAGTACCAGATAGATGGTCTGATCTAGGCAGAGGTGCTGAAACAATCTGATGAAAGATTATATAGAGCAAAAATTAGATTGAAAATTATACATTTTCAATATTGTCATCGTATATATCTATTGTATATACATTTTCAATATTGTCATCGTATATATCTATTGTATATACATTTTCTACATAAAACTAACACATATATATATATACATACATTATTCTCTATATATATATAGTGTACAGAAAGTAATATAACCATAGAGTTAACGTGATTTTTAATATATACTTATATATATAAAAAATATGAAATTGAATGAATAATTCAATCGATGATAACGATTTTAATAACTTTTGCATCTAATTTAAAACATATTTTAAATTCTACTTAATAATCAAATTATTATCTACTTTTTTTCACGTATCCGTGATCCTATCTGTATAATAACAATATTAATTTATTATTATTATATATATATATATTTTTCTTTTCCTTTCTTTTTATTTTTTTTTGTTATTCCCAATAATCGGTTTTATAAAAATATTTCATTGATTTTAAAAATGAAATGAAAAGATCCACGACGGGGTATTATATAGCTTAATATATATTAAAGGTCTGACGAAACTTAAAAAAAAAAAAAAGACACATTAAATTTGAGTAGTATGTGAAAGCACCATTATTAATATTTTATTTAGATAATCTGTTTGTTTGTTTTTTTTTTTTCTTCTTTTCTTTTCTTTCTTCCTAAATTATTTACATGAATTATTATTTATATATATTTATATATATATATATATATATATATTTTATGATGAAATAAACAATAATAGTCTAATTAATAATAATATAATAATAATAATAATTAATTAACATAATAGCATTTTTGTCGCAGTAGCCTTACAACTTAGAAACGCAAGAAAGATATTAAAGTGTGTACTTTACTGAAAAGAAATAACACTCTCTCGCATCGTTCTTCCTTCTTGATTTATAACTAATATCTAATAATAATAATAATAAGTATTTACATAAAAGAATGCAAGGCGAAAAAAGCTGCAGCGAAAGTCCAATAAAACCAACTAATAATATATATCTTTCAAACAATATTTGAAGAACTTCATTACAATGTACTTTTTTTTTGTTTTTTTTTTGTTTTATAAGCTTCTTGTGGTTTTTCTTTATGTATCTTTTTTCTTAATATTTTTTTTTTTTTTTTTTACATGATCTTAATACAGACTATTCGATGATACACTTATTTATTTAAATATATATATACACATACATATATATATATATATACTTAAATGAGGAAAAAAGAGAGATCTTCACATTATTTAAATTTTTTTTTGTCTTCTTCGTATGTGTTTGTGAAAACACATATTAGTTATAGAAATTAATTCACATAACTCGAATAAATATTAAATTTGTTTGTTTGAAAAAGTCATCGAATTAATTTCTACACCTAATATATACCCATTCATTTAAATTCATACATGATGCATACATACATACGTACACACATAAATTCAATTTGTTTAATTTCCTTGCCTACGGCACCAGTTATTAACAACAACAACAAGGGGGGAGAAACTTTTATCTTTATCATTAATATTTGATGAAAATTAAAAATATAACTAAACTTATGTCGCTACAATTAATAATAATAACAATAATAATAATAATTTATTTATTTGTTTGTTTGCCGTAGGAGAAGTTTAGAGAAGCTGGGATTTCAATGTTGCGAACGAATTCGAATCTGCGAGTAATTGATTGATTAATTAATTAATTAATTAATTATTTAATTGATCGATGGATTGACATATTTTTTACTAAGAATTTGTTTATAATATCAAACTGAACAGAAAACAGAAAAGTGAATGTAATTTATTGTTACGTCTGTTAGTTACTGATTAGATAAGAATCGTTGTTACCACCAGTTTATGAGAGAGGAAGAGATAAAGAATGAGATTGGAATTACTCCATGCATAAGAGAGATAAATAGTAACATAATCTCTCTGTAATATTTTATATCTGATTTATTTTTTTCTGATTATTTTGTATATATATGTACTTATATTTTGTTTTTGTTTTTTTTTTTCTTATTTTGTATTTCATTCTTTCGTAAATAATAAAAAGAAAGCACTCTTATGTCGTGGAAGAAGAACAAGTGATCTTACTTAATCGGTTTATATCAATCATATTACCAAACGATCTTATCCAAAAATAAAAAAAGACAAATAAATACTGTATTTTTATAAAGATTTTACATATAACAAAAAATAAGGTGATATTTATAAATAATTTTATAAATCACCTAACGCGCGTGTTTGGTTTAATATTGAAACCATTCAAATTCCCGGGCTTTTGCTACATTGGCGCTACTCTGTCACGTGGGAGTAAACAGCGGGAAATTCGAATTCAACATCGAAAAGAAAAGGTTGGGAGAATTTTCTTCTCTCGTTGTTTACTTGCTTGTTTATTTTCGAATGAGAATTTTTCTTCGTGTTCGCGTCACGTAAAAACGGGGAACCTTTTTTATTTTGTCATATTATTGTTTGTTTTTTTTTTAATTATCACAGCCTTCCATATAAATCGTTGGAAAGCTCCCCGTGACAACGACAACGAACGCATAAAACGTAATTTATATACAAGCCTACAACATATTTTTTTTTCGACATATTCTTCATACTAAAACAAAATAAAACAGCGCGAGTATTTCTTTTTTGACAGAGTCATTTTGCGATATTATTTTTTCTCTTTTAAATCTCGTGACTTTCGTGTTTACTATATTATTCCCATCGCTTTTATACTGATTGCGAATCACAATGTGCGCGTTACACACAAAAAAGAAAATAACTTTTTCTCTCTCTTTCTGTGAATTACACATACTATTATTAATTATTCTTAGGTGTAAAATCGCTAAAAAGAATGATACATTTTTGTCTTTTTATAGTCATAAGAATATCATCGTTCTCTCTAGAAAAAAAAAGGAAACTAAATCCGATGCGAAAAGTAGAAAATAGGGTGTGTGTGGGTTTAATTGGTGAGGGAAAAAATAAAGAGAAATAGGAAATACGATTGCAGCTGTTTTCTATGTTTTTTTTTTCTTAACTTGCGGGGTAGACACCGAAAAACGCGCGAAGGTTTTAATTAGACAGAAGAGAAAGTAAAATAATTGCAAGGAAAATTGAGTATAATATTGAATTGGTAGAACAAAAACAAAAATGTCGGATTGTTTAGCCACGATTCAATGGGGGAAAATTTTTTCTTTTTTTTACCATCAACCACCGACAAATATAATAAAAAGAAAAAAAATAAATTAAAAACTCTCTCTTTTTTTTTCAATAAACGATTCTTGTTTTTAGATTGCGCGTTTTCTTCAACTTTGTTCGAATTCGTTCTTACATCTTCGTCGTCAGTCATCATGCATATTCCATTAAAGGAAAAGTCATACAGGGGAGAAATACTATGCTGCTGTATCGTAGTCGTCAGAATATGTTACTAGAGATCTAGTCGTAAAGAGGAGAGTACCACCAAGCGCAATAGAATTATTTTTTTAGTTGGTATTTTTGTTTTGTTTTGTGAAAAAACACCATTGTTGAGGATCCAAGCATGTTTACTATTACCACCATTTCGTACAATCCTTTTCACCCTTATCATCATTATCATCATCATCATCATCATCGTTGTCATCGTTGTAATAATTATTATCATAATCATCATAATCATCTGTTTCTTCTTTCTTTTTGATATCTTCGTACAAACGTGCGATGATAAAACGTATCCTCCTTCTCCTATCAGCTCGCATCTTCTTCTTCTTCTACTTCTTCTTCTTCTACTTCTTCTACTTCTTCTTATTTTTAGTCCTCTCTCCTTATCTTTGTAATTCACCCAATCCAAATTGTTGTTGACTCGGTACAACTTGTTGTTGTGTATTGCCGGAGATGCTACACCGGACCCCATGGTGCTGCGCCACTGTCGTCGTTGAACTTTGTTGCAACCCGTTTTGGCTCGGAGACATGCCTGAAAGGAGACAGAGAAAGATATGAGAGAGGGATTGGAAAGAGAAAGACAGACAGACAGACAGATAGAGGGAGAGAGAGAGAGAACCAACTACGAGTTTAATGTATGTAACCCCCGTGTATACACGCTCGGCGGGGAATGTTTCGGGCTTGCTGCCAACGTTACGAGACTCGAGGAGAGACTCGATCGTTCCAAAACGTTATATTACACACACACACACATACACATACGTTTTCCTATGTTTCCCCCTTTTTTCTTGTTTGTTTCATACATTTGTCTCTGCGAAGAGAAACGACATTTTTTTTTAAATGTATATTAAACTGTCAAATATGAAATGGAGCAAAAAATGAACGCAATTGAATTGAGAATTTGCTCCGTTTCATACTTGACAGTCTAATACATATGTGTGTATATGTTGGATTGATGGACCAAAGAATGTCGAATTTTCCCTTCATTGAATTATGACCAAAAATCCGACATTTTTTTCCCACCAACTCAATATATATATTTTCTTTTTCAAACGATTGATCGTAATGTTTATTTTTATTTTTATTTTTTTAGAAGGAAACAATTAGGGCAAATATACCGTGTCGTATATTTCTGTTTTTTTAATGATTAAAAAGTATTGTCCGAATAGACGAGAAATATTTATATCAACATCAGTTATATTTAAATAATAACGAGGGTCGAGTATACATATACACATAAACACACACACACACATATGTATATATGTATATATGTTAACCAATCGACGTGTTTTATAAATCAACCGACTCTAAAATGTAGCCTTGTTCAATTCAAACTCAACCATTTAATAAATTAAATTCACTTTATAGGAAATAATATTTTCTTCATAAGATTTATATTTAAAAATAGAAAATTTTCCAAATTATCAGAGTGACGATTTCTAACATTCGAAACGCAACGTAATCAAAAAATATCCAACAATATTATTATTTTACGATACGATACTTTTGATAAACCTTGTAGTTTTTTATTTTTTTTTGCTAAATTTGAAATTCTAATAAAATAATAATAATAATAATAATAAATTAATTAATCGTAGAGAAACACACGTTTTGAATCTTTGGTCAATCTTTTATAAAAAAAAAAACTCTTCGTTAAGAAACGTTTTAATTCTTATTTCATTACCTGTGGGAGTTTTTTCACCAGCCGACATTTTGGAAAATGCGGCCAACGCTTCCGGAAAATTCGGTGGTGTTGCTGGTGTATTACAAGGTGTGATCTGTAACAACAACAAAAATAATAATAAATTTTTTGTACAACAAATAATTCGTAATTCGTAATTACGCGAATTCTGGAACGTATAACTTATATTAGGTTGTCAAGTATGAAGTGGAGCAAAAAATGCACGTAATTAAATTGAAATTTGCTCCATTTCATACTTGACAACCTAATATATATATAATAATAATATATATAATAATAATATATATAATAATATATATACATAATGCATTTTAATAAATTAATTTATATAACATATTGGTTCCTCCAATGAATCTATGAAAATAGAATTAAGAATTCTTAAACAATTGAAAACTTCTTAATAATGTTAACCTTGTTACATTTAACATGTTACATTAAAAATGTAAATGTATCATTTTTCAATCACGATTAAATGTCTTTTGAAATACGATAACAACACGTTGTTAATTCCAACTGTTGTGTTACCTTATTATACATATACGATATATTCACAATTCAATTCAAATTATTCAAATTGTTATTTAAATATCAATTTAACGTCAAGAGGAAATAATTAGTAATACGTTAAAATTAATATAGGTAAAATAAATACGTAATCATTTTGCACAAGTGTGTACAAGCAAATAATACATCAAGAATATTATCTCTCTTTATCGGTCAACAATTTGTTAACAATAAAGATAATCTTGTAAAATAGATAAAAACTTTGAATTGGAAGAAAATTATTTTATTTTATTTTATTTTTTAAATCAAATTACACAGAGAGTCAAGGAAAGATTTGTTGCGTCAGACAGTGAAATTGTCCTATGTGTGGGTGTTGCATGAATGAGAAAAGAGAGAGAGAGAGATAAATAAAAATAAATAAATAAATAAATAAATAAATAAAATAAATAAATAGTAGAAATGGACACACAAAGGGTGGCTTTTTAAAACGAACAAAACATAATCGTTGGTGGGTGTGAGGGCTGGGGGGGGGGAGTATTGCTTAGTTAAAGGTCGTCGACATATACACACCGGATCCAGAACGTGACGTCAGGAATTAGGTGAACGAACACAAACAAACACACACACACAAAACATACACCCACACATACCCACACACACAACACACACACCTGAGTATATAAAGAAATAAAAACAATACGGAAGGTGTATAGATATATATATACACGTATCTCTGTTCCGTTCTTTCTAATATAAAACCTTGTGAACTAGTTAAAAACCACACACACACAACGTTGAAACGATAAAACGCGACTTAGGTAGTAAAACAAATGCGGCCTTCTATCGATCGTGCTAATGTATAACGAGAAAGATACTTTGTTATATCAGTAGTTCTCAACTACGTATTCAATAAATACACACAACCATATTTTCTATTTCTATTTTGTATATTTCTTATTTAGTCATTATTTTAACGAACACCGTTTATATTAGAAATGAAATTATTCATAAACCGGTCAGCTATGTTATTAGCTTTTGTATGGCAATGGAAGCTTGCAACACTTCCACTTTTACTTTTCTATTTTTATTTTTGATCAATTATTTATCTTTCTTTTTTTTACACATATCGAACAAATTAAAATATTAAACGTTGGAATTAATTCGTGACGTATGGAGTTGATTTTAAAATGCTCTGTGTGTTATTTAATAAATTTTGGTCTAATGTTTGGAGTAGGGGTTTTTTTATCATTGCAAGTCACTAATCGAGATTAGTATAACACATGGACATCATAATAACTGTTTACCAACAACGATTCTTCAAATTTTTCTTAAACTTGTCTCACTCACGTTGCA
>JACGTP010000070.1:498132-565210 GCA_023678845.1 Mischocyttarus mexicanus | reverse complement strand
TCTACAACACACCTATCCTAGTAAATAGATAAATACGTATTATCCGTAAGCTAACACACACACACAGTTACGTGGCTATCTTAAAATAACAAATAGGAATAATGGTATAGCGCGTGCGTGTAACACGCTCGATATACGCCACAATAAAAATAAAAACGACTTTTTTTTTTTAATTTTTTTTTCTTAATTTACACCTTGTTACCTCTAATCACACACATTCCATAAACTATAATATATACCATTATAATAATAATAATAATAATAATAAATAAATATATATATTTAATATATTTTTTCATGTAACCTCGTGTAGTTAAAAAAAAGAAATACGTTTAGAAGAAAAACGAAAGGCAAGTTACAAATAGGATAAAGAAAATGTATAAACGAATAATCATAATGTGTATATATGAGAGGACTACATTGAACTTTAACTCCTTTTGAACACTCTCGGATTACATAATCCAAAGGCAAATGGTAATAAATAACTCGGTTATTTCTCGAAGAATGTGACCGGTTATTTTCACCGTTATCTGCAACCAAGATAGAGAAATAAGATCTCTTGTTTTTGTTATTAGACAAATTATTATTATTATTATTATTATTATTAATATTATTATTATGATTTTTGTATATTTCGTACAGAAGGTTTTAAATCTACTGTTTGGAGTGGTTATAAACATCTATGCCAAGTTTACGTATCATTGTTTTTTTTTGTGTATATGTAAAATATCAAAAATAGCTAGCGGTTTAGAGTATGAATGATCGTGGCATCATCGTTTCCTGCGGTTCATACGATGAATGCTACTATTAAGATTTTTTACTCTCGTTTTGTTTTTTTTTCTTTCTCATATTCCTCTGATCGTCCAGAAGAATCGTCGTGGTTGGTATGCATTTCCCCTCTCTCATTTTTTTGGTTTTATTTATTTATTTTAAGTATTCGATCTTGACGTTGCGGTCAGACCGAAGTTACGGGTTGCACCGATGAGGTTTCTCGTCTTATTTATTTTGTCTATTAAGGTGATATTTGATCTATTGGATGAAATTGTTCCCCTCCACCTTCCCACCACCCTATCTCTTGTTTTCTTAATATGATTTATTTTTAATTTTTTTTTTCATTTATTGGTAAAGTTATTTATTTTTTCTGGGGGGGAAATACTTTGTATACATTGTTGTATTTAAATAATTAATATCAAGGAGATTAGGTTTGTTACTAACAAGAGATAGGATTTTTGTAACTACGACGAATAAGAAAATTCTCTGCTTGGATCTCAATGCCAGATGTTGAATTACTAGGAAGTCGTCGTGGGAAAGTAACTTTTTATATAGTCTCAAACAAAAATGATTAATGTCTGAAGACACACGTGATGATTAATCTTTTAAAATTGTTTCATTAATGTTTTTGTATATACTTTGTATAAATAATGATACATTTCGCATTTACCTTATTGGACAAATTATTTTTTGTTGTTGTTATTCTTTAACAATAATTATAAAAATTATATCTCTTTGACAATAAAATGTTTTTTCTCGAATAAAATTTATATCAATTTGAAAATATAATAATCTTTTCTATTAGGTTTCTGTGTATAAGTTTGAAGCTTAGGATTACAAACAAATATGAATTATTTTAAAATTTACAATTAAAAAAAATATTAAATTAAAATGAGTACGGATATTCATTTGATTTATTGTATATTGTTTTTGTATTAAATTAATTAAGGTTATATAACTTTATTAGAAAAAAAAACCTAATATCTTTGTTGAATAAAAGTAAAAAATAAAACAAAAATGGATGGCTGTAAAACGTAAAAAGAAATACACCGACTCGCCTACGGGATTTATTAGAACGTGTGTCGTAATCTGTAGTTAAATGCATTAGTGAGCAACACGGAGAAAGTTCCCAACCCAAATTCAACTAACGCATACTTACGAGATCTCCCTTATTTTTTCTTTCTCTTTCTCTCTTAATTCATTCGTAAGAAACTAATGATTGCAAATAATTAAAGTATCTTTGTTGTCAAGTAATTAACGCATATTCGTCCGCGTGAGGAAAATTCGTCATTCGCAACCAATCTCAAAATTCGTCATTTGTATATTACAGAAAATAATTGATTCTTTTTTTAATACTAAATAAATTCAACTGTAATTTTTATAACAAACAGAGATAATTCATAATTAAACACTAATAAACTAATAAAAACTACACACAAACACACACCACATCACTATGTTGTTTTTATATAGACCATATCATTACTGCAGATAGTATCAAAACATGATGACATTTTGTGAATGGTGGTGTACAAAATTACCGAACGAATGTGTGTTATGATGATACAAGAAATTCCAAAATCAGCTTATTGATTTCTCCATATTCTATATCTAATAATCTCCGTATGTATATAATTTTCTATTATAAATACATAATTTAATAAATATTAGGTTGTCAAGTATGAAATGGAGCAAAAAATGCATACAATTGAATTGAGTATTTGCTCCATTTCATACTTGACAACCTAATATATTAATTTAATAAATATATTAATTTTTAATAAGTATATAATTCTCTGTTATAAATATATATATAATAGAAAATTATGATATATAAATAATATATATATATATTTGTTTAATACTGGATTAAAAGTATATTTTCTATTAATAATTTTCATTATAAGAGATACGATATCCAAATGAAATAATCCTATGTAAACACACGTAATACGCGTAGGATCTAATCTCTATCTTGAAATCTGCCAACTAAGGCGAGTTAATTAAATGTGCTTTTGTCTTGTATAGTCGATCACGTTAATCGAAATTGTCGTTACTATCAGTTCCATAGATAATAGTAATAATAATCACAAAACAAGATGAAACATACAAGATTTGTTTGAATTTCTCATCTATTCTTTAATTATTCAAATATACATAATATGTTTTGAAAATTTGTAATATATATTTAGCTTGTCAAGTATGAAATGGAGCAAAAAATGTATTTAATTAAATTGAGAATTTGCTAATAACACATTTATATATTACAAATAAACAAGATATTAATTATATATATACACAAATAATTTTGTAAATGTATTAATAGAAAGAAAAAAATCGAATTTGTTTTACTAGGATTAATCATTTTGACTGTTTTCGGCAGTTTTAGATAATAATCTGAATAATCGATCGAAGGTCGTCCGGTTTGAAAAGATGAAAAGATATTCAACATCTTTCTCTCTTTCTCTCTCTTTCTCTCTCTCTCTCGTGAGAATCAACGGACCGATCGATGCCTTCTCTCTCTCTTTCTCTCTTTTTCTCGTTCGTTTTCGACGAAGAGAGCCACCAACCAGTCGACGTCATTCCACTCTTACAACATTCTCCAGAGTAAACAAAGCCGCAACGTGCACGCGCACGAGCTCTCTAACTCGTGATTAGAACTTTATTTTCTTTCTTTTCTTCTTTCTCTTTCTCTCTTTCTTCAAGTGCATCGACACGAAAATACGATAGAAGATAAAGAAACTAAATATTGAAATAAATACAAAATTCAAATAAATCTAACAATTAAATCTCAACAAATTCAATCGTATATATCCACTATTATTGTTCTATTCTTCTTACAAACTAATAATTACCCGTTAAAAATAAACACAGTTAATATCATTTATATAATACGATTAAAAGAAAGAGAGAGATGGACAGTGAAAAAAAAAGAAGACTTAGCATTTCTCTTTCGTTTTCGATTTTTATGAATGGGGCAACACAAAACGTATAACATATATACACATACACACATACGTGTTGTATGTTTAAATGGCGTTCATTGAAGTGCATAGTAAAACAAAAATATGTCGTATCACGATATTAAAAGGAACATTGTTACCCATAAAGACTAATTAATAATACAGCAAGAGATACAAAGTTAAACATAATAATAATAATAATAATAATAATAATAATAATAATAATAATTATGTTAAATATGTACTTGTTATATTTGATAATATTAGATCGGGGAAAAATAAATCCATTATTTGTATGTTTATTTCAATCTTAAAATAATGGATTTCTTTTTCCCTTCAATATAATATTTCACAATAAAGTACCTTTACATATATACATCTATATAAATATCTATCTATCTATCTATCTATATACGTGTATATATGTATAGTTGTATATATGTAATAAGTAGGAAAGCGAGTAGAGTCGCCACCGTTCGTTCATGTTCGTCGTCGTCGGTCGTGTCGGCCATTTTCGTAGCTTTGTTTACGTACACGAAGAGGCATCGAGCGGTGTACGCGTATAAAGTAGCGTGAGAGAGATAGAAATAGAGAAGGAGATAGAGTAGGAGAGAAATAAAAAGAGAGGGGAGGAAAAGAGAAAGAGAGAGATAGGAATAGAAGATAATAATAAATAGAAACAGAAGGAAAGAAAAAAAAAATAAAAACAGAAGGGAAAAGTTCAACGATATAAATAAAAATAATAATACGATATATATATATATATATATATATATATATATAAATATATACATGTATACATATATGTATATGTATATGTTGTATATATATATTTAAAATTAAAACATTTGAATTTACCTCAAATTGCCAATGTGTAGCCTGTAAGAATTGTCTTGCTTGTTCCCTGGCACAACCGGCAGCCAATACGAATTGATTGATCATCACTTGCTCGCGAAGAGGGTCCATTTTTTCTTCCCTTTATTTATTTTCCTCTTCCTCTTTCTCTCTTCTTCTTCTTCTTTTTTGTTTCTATCTTCGTATAATATAGTGTATAACGGTTTCTTTCTAACTACTAACTTATATATATATATACGATCGAAGATTATAATAGAAATGGTCGGAAGGAAATGTCGGATAGACAAGAGAGGAAGTGTAAGGGGATAGAGGAAGTTTGAATAAAGAAAGAAAACACTATGCAAATGGGAAGAAAACACGCGAGGAGACGCGAATACCGGCTTGCTACGCGTCCGTCTTTTCTTTTCTCTCTTTCTTTCTCTCTCTCTCTCTTTTTGTCTTAAGAAAGGGATACGTAACCACTCTATTTCTCTCTTTTTCTATCTTTCTCTTTCTCTCTCTTTCCCTCTTTCTTATTATCTTTTTCCCTCTCTCTTTAGATTAATTAGCCGCACGACCGAAGAAAACTCCTCCTACGTTTATAAGCCGACGCGAAGACCGAGTGCGAGTGCCGGCAAGCCTCTTGTTTTCAAAACTAAACTCATCGTCGACGGCCGATCGACGACGACGACGACGACGACGGCGGCGACGGCGGCGGCGACGGCGGCGTCAGCGGCGGTGGTGGCAGCGGCGAGCTATGACCAAGTGCGACGAAGTACAAGGGACGAGGAAACGTGACGTCACACATCGGCGGGTATTTCTCTACCAGCGTACAACCTCCCCCGTGTTTGGGGCCGTTCCATTTACCGTACCCGACTTTCTTTTCCTCTCTTCTCCCCACCACGCCCTTCTACTTAACCCTTTCCTCTCTCTTTCACTCATCCTTCGTCAAGCTCTCCGATCGATTTTACGCGACTCTGTTTATATACACGTATATGCATTGTAAACAAATGCAATTTGTATATTAAATGTTTTATATATATTTATATTATATATATATATATATATATATATACATGTATGTATGTGTATATTAATTGTTTCATTTTTATCTATCTCTCGTCGGTTAGATAAATATTTATTTTTTGGAGGGTTTTTTTTTTCCTGTCGATTTTATTTCAATATTCATTACTATTGGTTGTAACACATTTACGCGCCATTTTAATAATCTATTTGAAAGTGTTATACCATTCGGTTTATCGATCGTTTCGCATATGTAATGATTTGTTGTTACGTATGTATATATATATGTATATATGTACATTTGGTGTATATAATTATCTGTTTAATTAATGAATCATAATTTAATTAGGTTTATCTGCATAGATAGAGAGTGTGCTAGACGACTTTTGCTTTGTTTTCTGAAACTTCTGACAGATAAATATCAAGGCTCTCTTTTGCGAATGACAGCTACAGTTTTAAGTATTTTCTGATTTGTTGAAATGGAGAACGAGAAGGAAAGTAACGATGATTATTATTTAGAATTATCATCTGATCCTATTAAATTTGAATCTGTTAGCAGTCTTACAAATGTTTTTTTCGATGATTCCAAACAGCAAGTGAGTTATTAACATGAAATTTATCTTGTTATTGGTCCATTGTTTCATTTTCTAACCTCTCTTTGTTATTTTTGTTAAGGTATTTGCTGTTCGTTCTGGGGGTGTCACTGGGGTTTTGGTCAAGGGACCTAATCAAAATATAATATTTAGAATGGAGGATAAAGGTCCAGTGATTTCTATCAAATTTTCTCCAGATATGAATATACTTGCTATACAGCGTACTAACACATCTGTAGAGTTCATGAATTTTTCTCCTACGCATGAACCCGATGGTATTGAGTATTCTCAGTCTTGCAAGGGAAAGACAGCAACTATATTAGGTTTTGTTTGGACACATGGCAATGAAATATTATTTGTTACCGATCAAGGAGTTGAATTGTTTCAAGTAAGATTAGTAATAACAGTTAGAGATATCATTATTTCACAATATAATATAAGCGTTTTATTTTTATAGGTAAATCCGGAAAAACGTTGTACTAAAACATTGAAATCTTCTAATTTAATGATCAATTGGTTTGTATTTTGTCCTAAAAGTTATTTGGTTTTGTTGTCAACCGGTTCGGTAGGAAATTTAATGCAAGCGTTACATGTAACACCTGGCAACATACAAAAGTTTACTAAATTTGAAAGTAAGTTGAACGATAAGATCTTTTGTGGTTTTTTCATAATATAGAACTTGTAGATCTGTATGGGAGCCATTTCAGTGGAACCTAGTACAACCAAACCGGGAAAGCTTGCTGTCTCTGAAAGAGATGTAGCTTTAGCTGTTTTATATGGGACACCTTGTATTATTGTCTTGCGACATCAGGCAGGAGCTAATCGTTCTGTTGGAACTGCATTTGTCTATGTATATACTATTCATAAGTAAGACTTTAATTACATCTTTTATGCAATTAAATAAAAAAAAAAAAGAAAGCAAATCGCATCACTTACGTAAATTATATTTTGTAGAATGTTAACAATTAAAAAAAGTCATATTCTTAAGCTCGATGCCAGTGGACGATTTGCTATTAATGTTGTAGACAATCTTATTATTGTTCATCATCAGGCATCGAAGGTATATATTTTATATATATATATGATTATGTATGGACATTGTTTGACAGAGCACTACTATTTTTTGTAGACTTCAATGATTTTTGATATAATGTTACCTGGTGTAAGCGATGGTACTGTAATACATCATACTAGTGTAGCAGCAGCAAAATCTATTAAACCTTACAATCTTGTCGTCCCAGGTGCAACTTTGTCGGACGAACAGTTACAGCCTTGTCAATTATGTATCCTTTTAAACTAAAATCTCATAATTTTATCATTTTATAGATTAAAAATATATTTTTCTTAGTATGATGTAGATTCACCTAATTGGGTAGTATTTCAACCAAATATAGTAATTGAAGTTAAGTTAGGATGCTTATGGTATGTCCTTATAAAATATAAAGAGACTTTTATTTTATTATCGCTGTTAATTTTATTTCAAATGAATAATTGAAGTGTTTATTTATGTATTTTCATTGTTTACAGGTACATAGAACTGAGATTGGAAGTACTAATTAAACTTATTAAAGACAAAGTTGTATTAATTGAATTTCTTATGCAGCGATCTAACGCAAAACAAATTTTGATACAAGTATTGCAGCAATTTATGACAGAATTGCCAGTAAGTTTAATGGATATTCCAGCAATTTTCGACAAAATTAATCCTGTATATAGAAGTTATCTTGAGAAGGAAATGCAGAATCAGGTAGATGAATTATAATTTTATCAAAATATTAAACTCGTAATTTTTCATTGATTATGTAATGTTTCATTAATATTTGTTTAGATGGGTACTCCTCTTCAGAATAATACCAAAAATAGTAACACTACTACGGAGAATTACAAGTACAAATTGAAAATTGAACAAAGTGATATGTATAGTATCATTTTACCTAAATTTCCTGACAGTGCAATAGAACCAAAAATGATAGTATGGGTCCTCCTAGAATATATCAGGTATGTAGATTGAATAATAAATAACAATCGTGTTTTTTAAAAATTGTTATATTTGTTGAATTGTATCTAATGCATTATGAAAAATGATTAGGTCTTTAACAGAACATGGAATTCCTGTAGAACATTATTTACATGAGTTAGTTATTACAACATTGGTACAAAGAAAAGCATATTATCAACTACATCAATTATTGCAATATCACGTTGTAGCTGATTCGAAACCTTTAGCTTGTTTATTGCTATCCTTAGAAAATTTATATCCAGCTGCACATCAATTAGCATTGGATATGTTAAAACGATTAGGAAATGCACACGAAGAAATAATCGAAGTACTTTTGTCCAAGGGACATATATTAGCTGCTCTTCGGTAAGTAAAAAAAAGCTAGAAAATTATTTGCAAAACTGTTTTATTTATTGGAATACGTTTCAGATATGTTCGTTCAGTAGGAATGATAGATCAGATATCGGCTCGAAAATTTTTAGAAGCAGCAAAAGCTTCCAACGATGCTACTCTCTTTCATTCGGTCTTTAAATTTTTTGAACAGCGTAACTTAAGGTTACGCAATACAACAGCTTTCACAAGAGGCGAACATTGTCAACCGTATGTTCAGCATTTTAAATATTTATTTCAAAGGACGGATAATGGATGCAATTCTGATACAAACTCTAATGTCACTACGATCTCATTATAAGATTGTTACTATGATCTCTTTTAATCAGAATATAGATTTCTGTATTTAATTATGGTATGTATTTTAGGAAATGTAGATGAATTTTCAATAAAGACAAATCTGTTAATGAATTTATTTTTAGAACAACGAGAAAATAGAGGATGTCAATGAATGAAGTGAACAAGTATAACTAAAGCAATCCATTTAAAATGACTTTATTGATATATTCAAATCACTTTTGTCTTTTTTTAACATTTCATTAATAAACATTGTACAATATTGGTTTTTGTTACCGTATAGCTCTCTTATTTGATTATTTAATAGACGAACTTAATTTTGGGTTAATACAATATACATAATAATATACTCTAAATAAAATTGTTATATACTAAATGAAATAATTCAATTATACATGAAATTAATATAATATTAATTTTGTAATGTATATATGAGTTGTTCACTAATCAAAACGATTAACTTAACTTTTACAATTTTTCAAAATAGCAGTTTACAAGCATTTGGTAGATGATTAATTTTTGTATATTTAATATACATCTCCTTGATAATAATGCTTAATATCACTGATAAATTTTTGATTCATTTTGTTTTTTACTTTTTATTTGAGTTAATCGATTTGGCCAATGAACGACTCATATATATATATACATATATATATATATGTACAGTAATCCCTCCATTTATTTCAACACGTTTGAGCTATTAAAGCCTTGATGTCATCACAATGCGTTATGTAAAAATATAAATTCAGGGATTTCTCACAGTGTAATTTGAAAGTATAATTTGTAAAGGAACCATTTGAGATTTTAATTTAAAAATAAAAAGCTCTTCTTTACCTCCACCCCTATCGACTTACTTATTTAAATATATATATATATTTTTTTTTTATTTTTAATTTTCAATCTAATCAGATAAAATGAAAGATATAACAAATAAAAACTTAATTACTTTATATTTATCATTTTCATTTTGAAAGATTAAATATAGTCTTGAACGACGTGCAAAGAGATCAATAGTTGTGCTTACATTTAGAAGAACAGCAAGACATTTATTAAAATTGGTCGAAGAGATATTCTTCTTTCCTTATTTAACAATATTATAATATTATTATTATTATTATTATTTTCATGGATTGATTGATTTATTTATTTTATGAGTTACGCTGTCTTCTTTATTAATTAAACGATTCAAAATCGGTTACTTTGTATTAATATTTCTTAAGCTCGATGGTAAATCAGTACTTAACGGTTTTTTTACACCGCCGTTTTATCTTGGTCCGTACTCTGAGATCATTTTTTTTTTTTATGGTAAAAAACACGAATTCAAAAATCGCCTTAGTTTATCGACGTATATAAATTAATGTTATAAGCAAAGATTATTTCCTTTTTTTTTTTTTATTAGTCGCCGATTCTGATTCGAATAATTTATTTAAATAAAAAAGTCTTGTCAAACGATTCTAATAACGAAAAATTATCGCAAGAAAAATTATTACTATCATTTTCTTTTGTTTTTTTTTCTTTCTTACAGACATTTTTGACAAGGTTAAGACAGCGCAAAATAAATCCTAATTCATTCGTTTAGAAAAAATCATTTCCAATTTTGAAATAAGATTTTGTTTTTGTTTTTTAAATATTACAATTTTCCCTCCATTTTATCTATCGTTCTTACGATTCGATAATTCGATATCGATATGTTATGGAAATAATCGAATCATTAATCGTTTAATCCTTCGTAGTAACTTGCAACGAATTTCGTATTATTTAATCATAGTTATTCGTTCTTAATAATTTTGGACATTCATTTATTTGTTTATAAGAAAATCGGTGTAAAGAAATAATAGTTATCGGATAAATAGAAAGAGAAAAAGAGAGAGAGAGAGAGAAAGAAAGAGAAAGAGATTGAACGATGAAGATTCTGGCGAAATATCAAAAAAAGATAAGTCGTATTTATATTTTAATAAAATATTAGAAATAGTTTTCAATTCTTTTCTTTTTTTTTTCTATAGCAGACAGTTATAGTTAAGACAGATAATCTCAATTCGGATAGTGTCAATATATTAGGTTGTCAAGTTTGAAATGGAGCAAAAAATGCACATAATTGAATTGAAAATTTGCTCCATTTCATACTTGACAACCTAATATATTTTGTCTTTTATATATATATATATATAATTTTAGTTATATATATAGTTATATACATACATAAGTTATATATATATATGTGTGTGTGTAATATTTATCAACGAACGCGCGGGAAATCTTGCTTTTCCGTTTCAGCCAATAAGAGCAAGCTTTGTTATTTTGATTAAACATGGCGGCCAATTTGAAAACATAAATCTATGATAAACTTTTAAATAAACTTTGTAAAAGAAGTGTTCTGAAATGTTTGTTGATTTAATTTAACATTAATTAATTAAAGTGAATTATTCTCAGCACGTTCGTTGATATATCCAATAGGAATTTACTTATTTTTTCTTATGTTTTATTACATACAATTAGTTTTAAAAAGACAGGTTAATTAGCGTAATAGCGTGCTTTTTAAAAATCGAATTTTGTTTCTTTTTTGATTTGTAGCTTAGCCTCTCTCATTTATTTTTTAAACATTAATAGAGAAATTGAATAGTTTTTAATTATTATTTATATACATATATAATAGTATAGATTAGACGTTTAATATATATATGATATAATAATATTTGATATACATATAATATTACTGTATTGCCAGTTAGATCAGAAAAAAAAGCAAAAAAAAAAAGAATACTATACAAAGTATTGAAAAATGTATTTTAAAAACAATTTCTTTATTGTATTTTTAAAACAAATGTTATAATTTTAATTAGAACGAAAAATTGATGAATCGTTGTTAATGTTGTATTACATTGTTATAAAATGTTTAATAATTTAATAAAATGTTTTTTAATATTTGTGTATAACGAACAAAGAAACTTGTTCTTCTTTCTCGTTTGACTGTTAAAACTTTTCCATTTATGGCAATACAGTAGTAAAAACATTGTATATACAGGGGTGAGTTGTTTAATTTTCCAAGATAAACTATGTACGGAAATTTCTCGTAATTCTGAATAATTACGAGAAATTTATTAATAGACCCACCGATCACATGGAATTGTTATTATTATATTTTTATACCCGGACGATCCGCTTGTTTTGCGAGGTTTAGCTGACAAATATCAAGAACAAAGACAAATCAACGAGTGAAATATTTTTTAAGTATGTTTACATATACAAGTAACCCTTCTCTAACACGGTAGATAGGTTCCTAAAAAATCCCGTGTTATGTGAAACCGTGTTGTATGAAACCCAGAACCAGTACAAAAATGGGGTTTCACTGTATCTTTAAGACGGCATGCCAATACAGTGCTGTACAAAGGTTTTAGCAATTTTCTTATCGTGTTAGAGCGAAACCGTGTTATAAGATGCCGTGTTGTAGGAGGGCTACCTGTATATATATATATATATTTATTACGTTAAGAGAGAAAGATATATACAGGGTGGTTAATGCAACGTATGCACTGTTATAACTTCCAAAATATGCATTGCAGGAAAACATTGTAAAATACAGAAGTTACATGGTACGAAAGGGGTATACTATGCAGTGCGTTAATTTTTTTTATAGGTGAATGTGTTTTCGAGATGGATTCGAAAACAAGCATCGAAAATTTCAAAAGACAACTTTGTTTTATTTTTTTAAACAGAATATTATATTTTTTAAGCCAAAATATAGTCGAATATGAAATTCTGAGTAAAAGAAAGAATGTATTGACCTTTATTAGCCCTAAACCTAATAGCTAACAAGTAATTTCATTTTATTAATGTGGAAATTTTTTATCCAAGTTACAACGGTGCATACATTGCATGGACCACCCTGTATATATCAGAGATCTTATTGGACGACAATTGTACTCATAATTTTTTTTACACGAAATAGGTAAAACGATCTTTTTTTTTCTTTTTTGTTATTGTTGTTTTGATTTCTTAACTAACTTACAATTATTCTTTTTTCTTTTCCCCTCCTCGTTATCGTAATATTTAATTATGATTATTAATTTCATTGGTTACGATCAACGATACCATCTTAGGACGATACGCACGAAACAGACCCAATATTTGAATAATTCTTTATCTTCATTTTTGTTTGTTTGTTTGTTTTAAGAATAAATCCATTTTTTCAATTGAATATAATTAATAAATGGATTAGGATATAAAATATAATAAATCTTGATAGACCAGCAATGAAAAATAACAACGAATAAAACATTATTTCTAAATTATTTTATACGGAATAATTTAACAAAATAGTGTAATTATTAAAAAGATTTTTTTTATCTTATTAACATGTCGAAGTACAAAAATCGCATACACACGTGTATATAATTATATAGAACGTTATATTTTAATTCGTTTAAGCGTAATCGTAATTCGACGATACTTTTAACTCATCTTTTATTTATTTCATCTTACCACGTTCTCTTTTATTTTCTTACTCATTAACTTTTCTTTGAATAAATGTTTCCTTTTTGTTTAAATATAGGACGGTTAATTATTAAATATTTTTATCTGCTTATATATATATATATAGATTAACTTTAATTTTAATTTAACATTTTAATATATGCTCGGTGATGTTAGAATTTAAATCTATTTTTATTTCATTTAGTTTCAAATATTTCATTATTTAAATTTTTCTATTTAAGCTTCGGATAAAATAAAATCAAATAAAAATTTGATAATTTTTTAAATTAAATTTAATTCATTTTTTTTTATTTATTTTAATAAAAAAATCATTTTTTATGCATACAAGTATATACACGTGTAACATCGAATATCTTAATAACTATATATATATGAAGAATACATGTTTAATAATTAATTAGTGTCAATATTGGCATAAAATTGCACATTAAAAACTTGAATAAATAAATTTTTGTAATATAGGGGGCTCGAACTCACTGTTGATCAGTCTTCGTATTGATCATTAGATAAATTAAGATATACGAATATTTATTTCATTCCAATAAAATATATTTTGTAATCATAGATAATTTTATAAAGAATTAAAACCTAGTAAATTGTATAATTAAATATTTTAAATCCACCTTCCCTTCCTTCTATTCTCTCACCATTACTCCCTTCTCCAACTCTCCTTCCAAGATCTTTTAATAATTTATCTACGTGTCCTATTTCAATTATGTTTTATCGATAATTCCATTCTTTAAATCACGTTAAATAATTATCCGTGTATTTTATGACACTATTACAAATATTAATAATTATCGATAATAATTCGCGCGTTGAAACTTTTTATTCTCGAAAAATGATCCATCGAACGAAAGATATTTAGGTTTTTTTTTTTCTTTTTTTCTTTTTTTTTTTTTTTTCATATATATTTTAATAACAATACAACAAGAGTAAGATTTTACGATTACAATTTTTTTTTTTCTCCCTTTTGAAGATTTCTTTTTATTTTTTTAATACGATTGTAGACAAAGGAGATATTCAAGGTGGGCAAAATTATTGTCCTACCTTGTATATCACTTAATCGTATACGTCATTTATTTTACTCCCCCCTCCTCACCCCCTCCCCTCCTCCTTCTTCTTCTTCCCATACTCGCAAAATATTAATTGTAATTTATATTACCTTTGTAAAACAAAGAAAGCTTATTATACAGAATCCTTTTGGATTATTAAGCTTTTCCATATTCATATTCATTTTTTTTTATTTCGGCCTGACTCTAATTTTCCTTTTCCTTCAAAAAAGTTTAAATAAATTCTTTTTTATCTTCTTTTATCATATATATATATATTTAAAATATAATTCTTCTTCTTTCTATTTTATAACTTTTTATTAAAAAAAAAAAGAAAAAATCGGAAAAAAATTTCTAACTTTGGTTTAAATGAAATAATTACCTTGTACTGTGAATTTAAATACAACGTGGGGAAAAAAATTAGAGGAATTTCTTGTTTGATTTTTTTTTTTTGATTTCTTTTTCGTGTTCCTCTTCTTCTCCTTTTTCTCTTTGCATATATATTTATCTTCAAATTTTGTGACTTATTTTATCAATAAACGCGATTCGCCATCGACCATTGGGAGAGTAAACGATTGGTTTAGATTATTATTTGAACGAGGAATTAAAATTGTTATTTAAATATTATTTTTTTTTTTATACTTTTCCCTTTAATTTTTAAGAAATCTCTTTAAGAGATGTTGCAATCTTCCGCATGAGAGTCACGAATTTGTTGTTTCGTTTTTCTCGAGGCACGTCTAATCAAACTACGACTTCGAGGTTTGCTTTTAACTTCCTCAGTTGCCACCGGGACCACGTTGACATTTTGGTTTGTAACCAATTGTGGTTGAGGACTTCCAGAACCAGCACTTCCAGATCTGCTACCCGGGCTCCCAGATCTTCAATAAAATACGATTTTTTCCAAATATATTAAAAGTAAACGAAGTTTTATATCTTTTTTTTTTTTAGAAAAGAAACCTAATTTCTATTGGTTATGAAATATTGTGTTGATGGATAAAATACAATGTCGGATTTTTCCTATTGAATTGTGACCAAAAATCCAACATTTTTTTCTCCACTAACTTAATATTAATATCGTAACGAAAATACACATACTAGGTGTAGAAGTATGAAACCGGAATTTTCCTATAGCTAATCTAACCATGAAATGGAGCAACAAATGCATATAATTGAATGGTAAATTTGCTCCATTTCATACTTGACACAACCTAATATATTTTTATCGAGTAAGAAAGGAATAGTTTTATGTCAATGATCGTTAATCTTATAATCGTAATACTTAAAATTATTCTAAAATATATTTCGTAGATAATGAAAAGTTCGTTCTGCGTAAGTTTGAAAAGTTTCCTTGTTATAACAGGTTTTAGAAAAGACGAATAATATAGCTTGAAGTATTAGTTGGATCACCTAAATGGAAATACATTCTTGTCGATTGACAGAGGGTTGTACAATAGATCGCAATTAAAAGGGAAGTCTGTGAATGAGAGGCAGTTAAAACTTGTGATTGAAATTCCGAAAAAGGATTTTAACGCGTGCGCTGTAAGATCTTTCAGCTTGCGCTTGTGTCAAGGCGAATATAAATAAACAAAAAAAAAAAAACAAAAATAACTTTTGGAACGTCATAACTGCCTTTCACGTTACTGCATCGAGAAACTAAAAGACTGACAAGTATTTTTCACGATAAAATTCTATTCCGTTATTTCGAATTTTGACGTCAATTTACTTGGACAAACGTTAAATACATTTTGTGTTGAAATTATATCATTTATTTGGGAAAAAAAAATGTTAAGCTCGGGGATTATCAACCGTTCTTGTTTTTATCAACAGTTGCAATGCTTCTGCAAATTTTCGGAATCGTACGGTGTATTAAATTAAACTCCCGAAAATATAGCTGAATTATTTGTCATATTTTTAAACTCAATTAATATTTTAAGTGTTAGATATTTTTATTCAATGAGAAACTAATTCTGCGTTTCTTAAAAAAATGTGTAACTAAACTATGATCATAATTTGATCCCTCTTGTTATAAATACAAACTACCATTTATTTATAATATCGACAAAAATGATTATTATTTATATTTAACGAAAGATACTGCTGATCAAATAAATAAATATTTAAATATAAATAATATTTTATAATATAAAGTTTATTAATTATATTAATTATCTCTTTTTCTTTTATGGAAAACATTGTTGGGGAAAACCCAGAGAGAGAACCACTATTTATTTAAAATATTGATTAATTATTATTTACATTTAACAAAAGAGATACTGCTGATCGAACAAATAAATATTTGAATATAAAATATAATATTTTATAATAGAAATTTTATTAATTATTTCTGTTTCTTTTTATGGAATGTTCCTTTTTTTGAAGTAGTAGTTGTCATTTTATATATACCCGTTGCGATATATTTCCAATTATAAATATTTTGACAAAATGAAAAAAGAAAAACAGAGCAAAAGAAAAAAAAAAAGAAAGAGGGAAGATAAAAAAAGAAATAAAGCGATTTTACGTCATCGTTGAACTAGTTGCCAACTATTATAGTAGTATTTCGAGGATCATATTGGCGTATAAATTGACACGGTTGCTCAAAACTGTGTAACCAAATGTTTCTATCGTACAATAGAATCTGTTCGCTAAAAAATCGATCAATGCTAGAGACAAAATCTTTCTTTACAAATAAAATAAAATCAAAATAATAATAATAATAATAATATGTATACCTTCGCGAACCATAAGCTGAACATCTCCTCCTCAATCCTGACTCGTCGGATTCTCCAGTTGGATTTTTTGGTACGATTCTAGAAAGTGTGACAAAACACCTAAATATTTCCTTGATATTGTAACCATCTTTTGCTGAACATTCCATTACTTTGCCTCGTAGTTTAGGTAATTCACAGAATAACCATTCACTGACATCTTCGATTGGTACTTCTCTTCGTGTTTGAGCGAGATCGTATTTATTACCAGCAATCACTATTGGTACTTCCTGTATGTATATATAAATAATAATAATAATAATAATAATATATATAATAAAAATGTACATATATATGTAAAGTAGTATATGTTATAGTATATTATATATATAGTACATTATATATATAGTATATTACATATATAGTATATTATATATATANTAGAAAATATTGATTGAAGGATAATTATGTTTGCTTGATATATGTTTGCTGTGTGCTCATAATTATGAAAGTGGTATAAGTCAAAATTTAAAGAAAAATGAGTTTATCAGTTATTTCACACTACGTTTATTTTAAACTAAATTAATTCAATGTAATCTTGACGATATTGTCAAAAATACAACCATTAGATAGTGGTTGTAATTTCAACATTATATGGAATTCAAATACAAAATCAATAAAAATGTAAATGCAATTTATGAAATATCTTGACTTACAAACCACTTTCATAATTATGGGTACATATATTGCTCAAGAGTAATACTCATGTGACAATTTTTCTGATCAAAATTAAGCAATTTCAGAACAAACTTCACTGACACACATATCTCATTCCCAAAACTTCTGTTAAAATTGCTTGGCATGAACCAAACGAGATGCCAACATCATTAGCAACTTTTTTAATAGTGATTCCACGATTCTCTGAACATTATTTTCTTAACTTCTTCAACATTTTTATCAGTTTTTGATTATGCGTTGAGGCATCCAGGGCGAGGTTCGTCATTAAAATCTTCTTGGCCTGGCTTGAAAGAACTTGTACTACTTGTAAACATTTTTTTTTACTCAGAGTACACTCCAAGTAAGCCACTGTCAACATTTTAAGTGTTTTGGAGTAGTTAATTCCATTTTGTAAACAGAATTTGATACAAATTCTTTGATCTATTTTTATCGAGATCAGAAAATCACCAAACTTGCAAAACATTTCTAAACTTTATGCCTCTCACAAACAAACCAAAAATGAAATATAACTGAAACTGTGAACATATGTTCAAAACGATGTTTCACGAGTATGAAATTTAAAAAGTCACCTTACTTTTTTGATCACACCTCGTACAAACATAAGAGCATTATCAATGATTACATTAATGATGATATTCTATAAAAAGTTTTAATGGAAAGGGTCTCTGTTTTATATTCCACCTTTGTTCCTATCGCACCCCTGTTTTATTTCTTCTTTTTTTTTTCCTTCTCAAAACTTAACTTTGTTTTAGAAAGGTTAGGGACGGGTAAAAGGTGGAGGGAGTAAAAAATGAAGAAGAAAAAGAAGAAGAAGAAGAAGAAGAAGAAGAAAAGGGCTAAATAGTAGAAGAAGATAAAAAAAAAGTGCTTAGTTTCGCGTGACGGTGAAATGTTTTTGCAGTTTCTTTTTTCTATGGCCGTAATTTATCCAATAGCGTTACCACCCCTATCTTCTTTTTTATCCCCCAAGGGCATTATGAAAGCGAACGGTAAAAATCGTGTAGCCCCTTGTCTACCGTCAAAAGATTTATATCTTTGGAGTTTCTTTTTTTTTTATTTTTTTTTCACGAATACCTACGTGAATTACTTTTTTCTTCTTCTCCTCCTCCTTCTCCTCTTCCTAACAAATATTCAAATGAATTTCATTATTTTCTTGACGAGAAGATTTGTAATCTTTGTTATGCGTTAATTGTCCTTATGATTCGAATGGACCACGATGAAATACAAAAAAATAAATCAAGAAAAATTGAACATTCAGAGAATTGATTCGTTGTGGTAGTAAATGCAGATTAATTTCTGACTCTTTTTTTTTTTCAATTTTTCTTTTCCCCCTTATTTCTTTTCATTCATATTTTTGCAAAATGCTGAATACGGCGTAACGGACGTGGATGTTTTCAACGTGGAAAATCGTTGCCAGTGACAGGTGTCTCGTTTTAAAGCTACACTTTAATCACGAAACTCGTTAGCCGCGACGAAAAGCCATAATTGCGTCTCTCACCTTTCCCTTTCCCTCTCTCCTTCTTCTTCCTCCTTCTCACACACACACACACATACACATACATACCCTTCACCGTATACTTAAACCTCAACTATTTACTTTTGATCTATTTTTTAAAGAAAGTGTGGGACAGTTGGGGAGTGGGGACTCATAATTTTATAATATATGGTTGGTGGAAAAGAAATGTCGGATTTTTCCATTTAATTGTTACCAAAGATCCGACATTTTTTTTCCACCAATCCAATATATGCGAAATAAAATTATTATTATTATTTACACGTAATTTTTCAAAAATGACGTAAATCGTACGTCATATTAATGTTTTGTGTTCACTGGGCAATTATTATTTTTTATTTTCCCTTGGGGGTCGGGTTTTGCCGATAACTGGGTGGGTTTTATTGCCAAGCCCAGTTCTTTGATTTTCATTCTTCGCTATTTAGGAAGGTTCTTATGATGTTAATTATTATTATTATTATTATAATTAAGAGTTTGGTTTATATATTGGTTTTATTTCTTAATTATAGTTCATTTGAAATGACGATAATTTTACACCACCTCGCGAAAGAAAAATAATTCTTCGTTACAAATTCATATTTAAATTATAATTTTAATGAAAGATATAATTATTTTAATTATTATAATTTTTTCATAAAGTATTAAAAAATAATATTCCGAGGTAAGCTTTAACGATGAAAAATTCCGATTAAAACGTTCAAAGTAAGTAAGAATTTAAAGTATGTGTATATGGTATGTTATTTACGTACGTGTAATACAGATTTCGCGATAAACGAGCTGAAATTTGCATACGTGTACCTATACAAATTAATACATAATTATATATACATAATTATTATTCATTAACCCGTCAAGAAATATTTTAATTATTTAAGTCAAACATTTATAATAAATCTATTAAATTATTTATAATTCATTTATTTATTTAATTTAACCAAAAATTAGGTTGAAGTATTTTTCGATGTTAAAGATTCATCTCGCACAAATAGAACCAACCCTTCTTCAAAAATCGAGATAAAATCATAGAAATAATCGAACTTGATCAGCATGTTATCAGTCGTAACATCACCCAGGAGTTAAAAATCGACCAGTTAAAAAAACAATTTTCACAAAGTTTGATTCAAAAAGAAACTCGATATTTGGGTGTTAGATCAATTAACGCAAAGAAACACAATGGGATCGAATTTCTGCGAAGCATTGGTCAAACGGAATGAAATTGACCCATTTCTTAAACGGAGATTGTGACTGAGAATGAGAAATGGATCACATACGACAACATTGTGCGAAAACGATCGTCGTCAAAGCACAGTGAAACAACTCAAACGGTAGCCAAACCAGAACTAACAGTCAGGAAGGAACTGTTTTGCATTTGGTGGGATTGGACAGGAATCATTTAAATCAACTTTTTGATATTCTGAAACACATAGTCTGACCATATCGTTGAGCTATACTACTTGTCTGATCATACATAGACCATGGTTACGTGTCAGGCAAGTAGTATAGCTCAATGATATGATCAGACAAGTAGTTTAAATCAGGGTAAAGTTAAACGTACTCGTTGTTAATAAGTTGAAGTAACTTTTTCATGAATTTTATGATAATAAAAATAATATGTTAATAAAATTTAATGATTTCTTTCTCTTCAATGTAATATTAAAAAATTATTATTTACAATGGAAGAAAAGAAAATATTCACGTGTACTGATCGTTTATTTTACAAAAAAATATATTCAGGAAAAATGTTTGAAAATAGTATCACCGATGAAAAATATGTTTAAGATTAAATTTATCCACTGTGATTTTCTTTTTTTTTTTTTAAGGTGAAACTGGTTGAACCGAGGGAAAGGAATTAATTGCATGTGCCAGCTTTCTTTATTACTGCCAAGAAGAGTAAGAAAGCTCTCTACGTTTTCAAATTATCGCTATAATTATTCGTGTAATTATTGTTCGCTCGAATTCATTTAATTCTCTTTCATTCCTTCTTCTTCTTCTTCTTCTTCTTCTTCTCCTTCTTCTACTTATATTTATTATCATGATTATTATTTTTCATTTTAATCAAATACAAATCTTTTATTCTTATTTAATTTTTATTTCTTCTATTTTTTCTTTTAATATCAACAAATTTTTGCATCATTGTTATTACTTTTTTATCCGTAATAATTAAAGAAACACAATTATAAAATTGCAATAAATCGTATTTATTCGTACAGAGTTGAATTGGAGAATTTCAAGATTTAAATTGAATTTTATCTTTGACCTTTTAATCGTTGATCGATCGATCGAACAGTTCCCTACAGTTTCCGTTTGAAATTCAATTATTATTAATTTTCCTATTCAGTAAGTAGTTTAATAAATGATTATGTAAGAAGAGAGAGAGAAAGAGAGAGAGAGAGAGAGAGAGAAATAAAAAGACTCGAGTTGAAAGTTAATCAGAGTAAACGAATCCTAAGAGAAAATCTTTCAACCAGGAGTGTATGAATGTGGTTTAAAGGGGGCAAGTTACTACGTGGTATAAATACCTACATCCCTAACTGACATCCAATTTCCATGGCAACGATGAAGTCAAAGGGAAATACGAATCTCTGAAAATGTATCTATGTGTGCATATATATATATATATATATATGTGTGTGTGTGTGTGTGTCATATTGTGTTCGTATGCGTTGTTCGTTACTTCTCTAAAAGGACTTTTGCTAAAGAAAATCTAGCTAATAAACTAAACTATTTCTATCGTAACCTTTGTCCTTCAAAAACAAAAGGGAATTATAATAAATGATGGATGGGAAGATACACTAACCATTTCCAAGAAAATAAAAAGACAAAGGTCGTACCATGATAATATATTGAAAATAAATTATTCTATAAAAATGTACTCTAACGTGTAATATAATTTATAGATATTGTTTTATTGATAAAGTATAATACAATGATTAATATCATTTGATTTGATTTTCTTTGTATATTGAATAATTTTTGTTAATATCATTAAATTTTCTGAACGAGAAAAAAAGTCGATTTATGATAAGAGTAGGAAGTTAAATTAAATAGTTCATTAAAAGTGATTAATTAATTGGACCGTGTAACGAAAAGGTTGAGAAACTTATTGCTTGAAGCATTTCAAAATCATGCCTGGAGATATGCAAGACTTGTTATTTATTACTTCTTCATAATTTCATTTACACGTTTACCTACACTTTGAAAAATCTTTTAACGTAGGTAACCTTTCGTACATCTGCTATGCAATAACTTTACTCGGTGTTGTTTCTTTCTCTTTATTTTTGTAATTTATTTAATAACAAACAAACATACTTATTTAAAACTTTTTGAAAACTTCTTTACCCGCGTTAGACGATTTATGGTAAAACGAAAATCTTATGGGTTCCCGTAAGCAATATGCTAATATGTGTGGATACACATATACACACCAACATATTGTATATACTCGATTGTATGTGTGTGTGTGGGTGTGTTATTTAAAAATTTCATGATTTATACAAAAGAAAGTGTGTCGGTGTTTGGTCAAAAGTCTCTCTTTGAGTGTGTAATCTGAAAAAATGTGAGAATGTGTGAAAGTATTGGAAAACCTTCGTTTGTATAAATCATGAAATTCTCAAATAACACACACACACATATAATCGAATATTATACAACGATGTTGGCATTTTTAATAGTAATTTTTAATATTACATTATTAATTTTTAATACTCTACAATTTGTCCATAAAAAGACAATTCGACAGATTATGATAGGGGAGAAAAGTAAAATACAGCACGTAGATATTTTCTCAGTGTAACGATCACAACTTAAATCGTGAGGAAAAGATCCTTTGGATGTTTCCTGGATAGTTTTCTAGCCAGGTTTGCTAGGTACAACCTTACCATTTTATTAAACGTAAAAAGATCGATAAAAGAATTGATTTGAAGAAACACTTGTCCTCGTACCACGAGAATATTTTCTCATATTCTTAACTTTCTTTTTTTTTTTGATATCTAACAATAAGCCAAGAATGTAGTGGACCTGTTTTATATTGAAAATCATCTTGAATGACTGAAGATATTTTTCCTTGAGAGGAATGAATAGAAATATGAATAATATATCTCTTATTGGTCCTGTTCCTATTTGTTATTACGATATTTCTTATTGAACCAAAGAAATTGAAGTAATATTCAATATCAACGAATAAATTCTAATAGTTTTTTAATTACTATATTTTATAATAATTGAACGTTTAATGTACACTAAAGGAGTTATCTGCTTAAATAAATATTCAATTTCATTTTAAAAGATCAATAATATATTTGATATTTACATTGAACACGAAAGAAAAATCCTATAATATTTTGTATAATTAATGGATAGATTAAAAAAAGTTCTTGATTGTTTACTAATTCAAACAATTTCGTAATAATGGCTCGATTGTAATAATCGTGAAAGACAATGTTCCGGTTAGTAGATAGTCGGATGTTTGATTAGGTATATCCATTCGGTTTAGGTAATTATTCGTGGCTAGAATGCGAGGTACGAGCTTAGGAAACGTAGAGTATACCTTTACACTGATTAGGAGTGTAGCTAGAGGCTAAGGTAACTGTTAAAGCCAGACAAATGTCATAAACTGTTGCAGTCAGATAAAGGAGAACTGAATAACATTAAAAACATTAAAAATAATAAACAACAATTATTTCATCTAATATTAGGTCGTCTAATATGAAATGGAGCAAAAAAATGCACATAATTTTGAATTGAAATTTGCTCTAATTCCATACTTGTGACAACTTAATAATTTTCTATCTTAAAAAAAAAAGAAACAAAATTTATTCGTGAAATGTTGCTTGTTTATAAAAATTACATTTTTCTTTGATTTTATTTTCAATATTCTATTCTTCCCCTATGACAATAGTTCGTCTAATATGGATTGAATTAGAGTAACTGATAACGTTACATTAGAAGTAACATTAAAAATATGAGAAATAATAAACAATAAATATTTTATCTAATAGTTTTTTATCTTCAAATAAAAAAGAAACGAGAACAAAATTTATTCATTGAAATTGTGCTTGCTTATAAAAATTACATTTTTCTATAATTCTTTCTCAATATTCTATTCTTCGGTATGACAATAGTTCGTCTAATGCGGCTTGAATTAATAATAAACCACATGACGATTTATTTATTTCGACGTACACGAGTCAAGCCACGTTTCGATCTGCATTATGCATGGATTCTTGGGTTGTAGGACATTAGCCATGATTAAAGTAGGATATATATATATCTATACATATACATATACATATACATACACATACACATATACATATACATATACATATACATATACATATACATATACTCATGAAAATATTTTTATGTGTATTGTGTGTACAACATACCCCAACAAACTTCATATACTATTTATTTTTTATCATTTTTTTCTAACTTCGATGTATTCAAAACCACCACCCCAAGTAGTCTCTCTCTCTTTCTCTCTTTGTCTCTCTCTGTTTCTCTCTAATTCACAAGTTTATCCTCTTCAAACGACACCGTATGAATATTTCATTGTACGTGCGATTGCTCGTCAACTTTTGTCTCCATTTTCTATCTTTCTTTATTATATTTCTTATTCAATTGTTTTCTATCAATGATTTATTTATTATTATTTTTTAAATAAATCACATCTACCAAAAAGTTTTGTCCGTAATTTGTATTTGGTTTTATTCTAAAATCGGACAGAACTTTCTGGTAGATCTAATATATATCAAATTTTTAATTATTTAAATTCAAAATTAAATACAAAATAATTACAATGGTTTAAAAATTGGAAGTTCGTTCTAATTTGTAAAATAAATTGAGATTTATTTAATTCTCGCAACACCTCAGAGTGTAGTCAGAAAAATTAGATTCTTTCTATTCTGTCATACTTCAAAGATAAACAGTACTTGATAAAAAAAAAATAAAAAAAAAATGCTCAATGATTAATTAATGTTGTTCTGATAGTCGTAAGAAATTCATACGAATTGATAAAAAAAAATGGGATTACATACAAAATTGAATATTCAACGACTGGAATGAATCGTTCTCTTTATTTGTAGAAATAAATAGATGATTAAAAAATAGGACACTTTTTATCTAGAGATAAATTTTTCTTTTCTTTTTTTCTTTTTTTTCTTTTTTTAATAGAAATTTTTTACATTTGACTTTACACTGTCCTTTCTTTTAGCTTAAAAATTGTTGATGGTTTCTCTTTGAAGATTCAGTGCATATTACACGTCGAATTTCAAGCTGCAGGAATAAGGTGCAGCTTGAAATTCACAGTAAAATGAACACGAGAGAAAAAGTTGATGGTAGATTTTTACGTGAATGTAATTGGAGGATTGTCTGGATCGTCCTGCGTGACTTTGTCAAAGGACTACCCTTTTATTTCGTTCTTCAGAGTTTTCCTATCCAGTTTTTACAAGATAATCATTTTTATCACGCTACCTGGATAGTATTTTTCAAATAATTCTTTCTTCGTGTATGCATTACCATTAAATATATATTACGTATAAATGTACCACACATATTGTACAATTAAACTTTTTAATTATTTATTCGAGCATTTTATAAAATAACTCTGATTATTAAGTAAATACTTTCTACACGAATGTATAGAATACAAATTCTTTGGTGGCCTACTTTCAGTCGCAATAATACTCTCTCTCTCTCTCTCTCTCTCTCAACTAATTGATTATATTATTTATATTATTGTGCTTTTCCATATTAATTATTCATTTATATTTGTTTTTTTTTACAAATACCTAATAAAAAGGTACCTTCATTTTATTTCCAATAAAAAAAAAATCAATAATTATTTGAATAACTTTTATTAGATCAAATTAATCAATGAAAATACAAATTAATAATAATATCATTTATTTATTAATCATTTATCTGAGTAAATTCATTTTTTTCTTCTTCGTTTTCTCTCTTAGAATCTTCAAAGTAATTGTATAAATATTTCTAATTAGGATGTTTGGGAAGAAGATCTTACCGTGTCGTGCAAGGATTTAGATTGAAACCTAAATTCTTGATGAAGGTAAATCTTACAATAAGAGTTAATTCTGTAAGATGTAATTCAAGAGAACGTTCTTACAAACGTGTTTAATTATATTAAGGATAAATGCTTTATGTGAGATGTATGTACATTGATTAGGAATTTACCTGAAATGTCAAATAGCTTATTACAATTAAATACAAACGTTATAGTTCGTTCGATAAAATTTGACACACTAAATTGCTATACAACCTTAAAAATAAAGTTACCATACAATTTTTACCTAATTCTTAAATCCTACCTCACCGATAGAAACTTCTTTATCAAATATCAAAACCAATTTACATCTGCTTATCCAATTTTTTCCAATATTCTACAAGGTAGTTGTACATTTTCACGAAATACATGAAAAACTAACTTCAACTTAATTAACAATAAGTACACTTAACCCAGTTCATGTGAGTTGAATAGTTTTTGCAAACAGCAAAAGTTAAGAAAATTTTTTTTTTGTATCAATCGTCTAGCATAATCCAGCGATTAGATATCGTTCCTGATTTTTTTTATACATTATAAGAGACCCAAAAAATGATATGCAACATTAATTTTTCGAAAATATTTATTAATATTACTTGTCTGACTATATTACTTGCAGTAGTACAAGTAAAAGGTCCATATATGGTGGGATAGAAAAATAATTAGAAATATTATTAAAAAAAAAAAACATCGTTAGACGATGTATAAATAAATATTATTACATTGAGATAACAGATAACGAGCATCGCACTTCGAACAGCATTATGGTTTGGGGAAAGCGATATGCCGATTGCGTTTTGTCAATTGAAAGTTCGGCTTTCGAGTATTAATTAGAGCATCGAACAGGCGAAATGAAGAGAAACTATGTCATGGAAATCGGTCCGGCTGACAACGTTGGACATTTAATTGGATACGAGAAGATGGGATGGGGTTTGGTACTAACCAACACCCTCCTTTAACCTCCTGTCTCTGAGTACTCGTTCACCTACCTATATATATATGTATATATATGTGTATATATGTGTATATATATATACCTATAGGTATATCTACCTATGGTCTTTCCTCTCTACCTGTATGTCTGTCTTTGTCTCTTAACTGCACGCTTGCATGGGTTTACGGGGTACAGTAAATTGACCTTCGTATGGGCAAGAGAAGGGCACGGCACGGTTTCACAGCTTTAACAGGCATAGACAAGCTCTAATTAGTTTCGAGAATGATTCTAACCATCATTTGTTGGAATTTTGTTTATTTTTACTTTGTTTGTTTTTTTCTGTTTTCTATATTGATTTATAACGTTTTGTGTTCACTGGGTTATACAGTCTTAAATATTTTTTTATTCTACTTTTTTTGGTATTTCGCAATAACAATTCAGCAATTTTATTTTAGTTTAACTTAAAAATATATCTCAATCTTAAACAGACAAAAATTGAATTATTAAGCCAGTTTCAATAATAAATGGATCGTATTAACAATTTTGTTTTTTATATACGGTTCTGTGCAAACATCTGCGTACAATAAACAAAGTAAAAGAATTGGACTTATATGTACCGCACGAACTGACAGAACTGTCAATGGTCGACCGCAAAAGCTTCAATCACTGTTGACAAGTTAAATTCTCTAAAATATGAACTTTTACTACATCTTTCATATATTCACCAGACATCTATAGTCCAGTCAATCTAGCCAGATTTTGGGCTCAGGAAAAAATTTTAAAAGGTCGGGAATGTGGTCTACATTAAAAGATGCATAATGAGATATACATAAAGAAGTGCATAATATAGTCTACATTAAGAGATGCATAAAGAATTTTTTAAAGTTTGTTTCTCTAATTTTATAATGATTATAAATAAAAATCAATCATTAGAAATAGATAACAGCTGTTCAAAAGTAGGTCACTGGTAAGAAAAATAGGTCAGCAATACAAAAGTAGGTCAGTTGTACAAAAACATAATAACAATCCCATACGTACTCAATGAATAGAAAGATAGGTGAAGGTGTACGTCCAAGTTAAACGAGCTCAACGTCGGTACTGTTTTTATCTCTCGGTGACTTCTAGGAAATTCGTTAAATATGAAATACACAAAGAAAAACATTCTTTAACTAACGGCTTAGTTGATCGTTCAATGCTTTGTTTACGTTCGGTTCTCTCCGTCACTCCTCGGCCGGTGTCGACAACCGAACGTTGTCACTTAAATTCTATTATGAATATCGTCGTTAGATTTGATATTGACCTTCGTGTATGTTCGGTACTTGTCGAATGTCTTCGTAATTACTTTTCGTAATAATCGTTAGTCTTCTTTGAGCGTCGGAAGGTGTAACAAGGATATTACTTAAGTATGTGATTTATTTCGCGTCGCGTGTGCGTGTATTCTTTCTTATGCAAGTGAGATGCATATGTGAGCGAGTGAGTTTAGTGCATATATGGATACGTGCAATTATGGATATGGATATACAGCATTGGATATAAGAACAAAGGTACATCTAAACGTAAGCTGACCATAATTTTGAATCTTTTTAACATTTGATCTCGGCATAGTAGGGTTTAGTGTTAAACATATTACATGAATAATTTTCAATAAAACAAAATTCTAATAGCTAATCGTAATGTTACAGAATTTTTTCCCACAGACATTGTATGATACGCGTTAATATCACATTTTCTTCATTTCAAAGAAAACTTCACAAAGAACTAATTATTCTTAATAAATTTGTTTACCAAAAACTATTTATTTCCTAGATCAAAGTCAAGATTTACGGGAAAATACGATTTCTTCGCGGTTTTTTCATATTTTAATTTTTCATGCAAAATGCACATACTTTTCAGCAAATGCATTATGCACTTCTTAAAGTAGACCACATTCTCGACCTTTTAAAATTTTTTTCTGCCAGGTGAGAGCAATATCTTCTCAAAATGCTAATTTGACTGGACTACTAATCAACCGATTATTTCCTTTTTCTTAATTATGAATTATTTTTAAGAAAAACTTATAATTGATTGATTGATTTTTATTTCTATTCAACATTCGTTTCATAGTTTCCAACCTAATACTTTGACTGCTATTGTAAAAAAAAGAAAGGAAAGAGTAAGAGAGAAAGAAAGAAAGAGAGAGATTAGGATAATTTATAATTGAAGTTATAAAAAAATCAATAATAATTTTATATGCGAAGGGTATTATTTATTTATTTGTATTTTTATTATTCTTATTTTTGTTCTTCTTTTTTTTTCATCTCTGTTTCTACCGTTCATATTAAAGTAGAATAAAAAATAAAAAGAAAGGAGGAGAAAAAAGAGAGTAACGGATGCTAGTAGAGGAAATATATAGAAAATTTATTATTATTTCCTTGGATATAATGTTGCGAAACTTCGTAAAGCTTTTTTCTATCTCTCTGTATTACATTTTTATTATTCTGTTGTTGTTGTTGTTGTCAAGCATCTAGAAAACTGAGTGCAACCACTGTACGTACGAACGTATTTCCGTTTAAATTAGTCTTCAAGCAAACATATTTTTCTTTTTGCCAACGTTGATTCGTTAAGTAGTAAAACTGTATTATTTTGTTTATTTTCCTCCACGCCAATGGTGACAAAAGTGAATTTTCGTAGTTATGAAAAGCTTCGTTAACGTTATTAATTAAACGAATGATGAAATAAAAAGATACGTAATATAATAGTGGTTTTAACTGGGAAGAAAATAATAAAAAAAACAGTATTCTAACAAATTCATCAAATTCAAGGATGATGTTGTTACTGGAGTACATCATAGAAGTAATGCGATACCAAACTTGTAGTAATTGAAATTGTTTTAAATATAATACAACGAGTTGTATGTACTTTAAAAATCGTATATCACATTACGTTTACTAGATGCTTACAAATTTTTTTACCGATTATTAAAATGTTAATAAATGTGTCATAAAAAGTTCAAAGTTCTATCTTTTTATAGGTCGTCAAAAAAAATTCCTAAAAATTGTTCAAAAAAATGGCCATCACACAGGTTGACTCCCTTAAACAAAAATCAATAAAATAACTTTCACAGAGAACAAATCTTAACGTATATGATCGTTAACACATAATTACGATTTCTTATTGGAAATTTTCTTTTTTTTTTTTNTAGTTTTACTCTACTTGATTTTAAAAATTTATTTAATATCAAATTGTGAAGTATGTAATTCTGAGTTTATATTTTCTAACAGAATTTTACCTTATGGGTATAATAATTTTGTATACAATATTGCTTTATCATAAATTATTGGATTTTTTAAAAATAGCTGTAACATATATATAGATATTTTTTATATAGTGTTTTTTTTTGTAATATTCTGTTTATTTACGTCTCATGATAGTTTGTAATCCAATACACCATATCAGATTTTAAAACTATTTTTTTTTTCTATAACCACCAACACAAGTCTCCAACTTCTGAAAATGTCTTATTTATTTATTATTATTAAATAGCATGATAGTATCAAATTTAATCAAAAGCCGTTAGGTATTTATATTTACGTACAACAGAAAGTATTTGAAATAACATAAGACACGTCTTTCAGTTTTCAATCTAACTCTGGCAATAAAACTGTGTAGACTTTCTGTTATCTAAGGCTGAGAACTTTGGAAATACGACAGACAAATCGGTAACTATTCACTGTAAAGTATTTTAAACAATATCATCTGACCATTTTTAAACTTTATCGTAGAGTTTACGTATCAGTAAAATATTAAGCAAATATATAATAACCAAAAGTTTATTGGAATATTTATTTATGTTTAAATTGTTAGTAATTCTATTGACATAAAGTTAAAGTAACATTTATTTATTTAGTTGAATGATTTTGAAAATTTTGTCTACATTTACAATATTCTCATTATTTTCTACTTGTAATGCATGTTTTCTTTTTCTTTCATTTCAAATTCGGTAAACATTCAGAAACGAGACAAAACTGGTGAAACGAGATATTAAACTGCTTATATCAAAATCTGGAATATCGGAACAGAGATCTAATCTTCAATATTTCGAAACACTTCAAACTACTCTTTCAATCGAAAAATTTCAGTTTGTAGATTTTAGTTATACATCAGCTAAGGACAAGTTTCATAAGTTTTAGATATGTCCGATTCCCAGGAACCTGATTCTTCATCAAGCAGTAATAATCCATCAGAAGTGACTATCGATGACAGTACTTCCTCTGATGGTGAAAACTCGATAAATATTGTGGTAGGTGATAACAAAGAATATTATCCTTGGACTGCTACCGCAAGAAATTTGGAGATTAATGATTATTGTAACTTTAAAGAGCTATTAATAGCTTTCGATACAATTAAAACAACTAACTTATATTCTCAGAGTAAGCGACGCAAAGCTCTTTCGATTTTGAATAGCATAATAATTAGAAGATTTATCGGAAGGAAAAAACGATTTCCGAAAGATGGTATTTACGTAAATCTGACAGAAAGTATCTATACGAGTTTGTTTAAGAAGATAATTGCAGCTCTTAATTGCAATAATAATTGCATGGAAGAAGGAAGGCAAGTTTTTAGATGCACTTGTAAAGAAATTTTCGCTACGAGTATAAAATATGCACAAAAATTACACCTTTCATTAGAATTTAAGAAATATTTGTTTCACGGTATTTACACGCGAGCATCGTTCGAGATGTGGCATGGTTTAAAGTGGCAATAAAGATGACTATTCAAGATTTCTTAATATTTTCAAACTCTATTCCGATCAGTTTATTATTGGCAAGTATTTTTCAGACAATCAGCGATTACGATCCAAATTTCGTTGTGCATTTAAAAATTTCTCCATTAACGTTAACAATATTATTGATATTTTATAAAACTAATATTTTAATACAAATACTGATTAATTATATTTGAAGTTCTGTTTAATTATGTTTGAAAATATTGATTCGGTAATAAATAGTTATTTTCAATTAGGAGATATAAAGATCTGTTATAATTGTATATTATTAGAAAATAAGAGATAGATCAAGAGAATTTAATAATAATACTGCCTGGACTTTGTTAATTCGTTAAATATTTATGATTACTTTTTGAATGTATAATACTTTATAACTTTTCTATTTTTGTTATTAATTATTTCCCCAAGATAATGGGATAATACCTTAAAAATAAAGAATAATTGTATATATTTATAAATTGTATATTTTAAATTTTATTTGAATTATATTTATTAGAAAATATTGGAATATAGGACACATTAGTCATTTCAATAAAAACCTAATGGTTATTTAAATGTCTTCTTTATTTTACTTGCATTGTATCTGTGTATTTTGTGTGAACATATGCAAAATAGAACATTCGCAGTAATCAGCAACAATTCATATTAAAATCTTATTAGGCATTTTTTGCATTATTTAATTATATTTGATCCTAGCTAAATTTTCGTACATTGAATTGCGAAACGATCTATTTCCTATCCCTCCTTTTTGTCTCTTTCCTTCCTCTCATCAACAACGACAGACTCTAATTCGATGTTATGATAACAATACGTATTTCCTTCTAATACAAATTCGTGTTGAAAATGATGTTTCGTGTATCGATGGAAAACAATTTAAAATTCCTTAATAGAGATAAACAAAACCGAAGCTTTTAATATTCCATCGAATTAATTCAGTTCCATGTATTTTTATACACGTTTAACTGTGTTCAAAATTAATACAACAGAACAGCCAGTAGAATATTTTCTGTTAAAACCAACGAAAGAGATTAAAACTTATAAATATAAGCATTGCTTTGTAAACAAAAGGTATTTTTAAAGACAAGCCAATTTAAAATTTCATTAGATATTTCTAACGACATTCAATCGAACTTTGACAATTAAACAGTGTAGACTCACTTTTATCTAAGGCTGAAATCTTTGGAAATACAACGGACAAATCTGTTACTTTTCACTATAAAACAGTTTAAGCATTATTATCAGACCATTTTTAAATTTTATCGTACAGTTCAATATTAAGCAAATATATAATCGCAGTAAGGTTAGTGCAATATCCATTTCTGTTTAAATTACTAGGTTGTCAAGTTTGAAATGGAGCTAAACTGAATTTAATTATGTGCATTTTTTGCTCCATTTTATGCTTGTCAATCAAATTTTACTAATTTCATTTACATAACGTTAAAGTAACGTTCGTTTATTTAATTCAATGATTTCGAAAATTTTTTTTTACGTTTATATCTACTTATAATCTACTTATAATGTTTTTGTTTTTTATTTTTTCGTATCAAATTCAGAACACATACAGAAACAGGACAAAACTGATGGAAAGCGATATCAATACGCTTATCTCAACATATGGAATATCGAAACAGAAATCTAATCTTCGATATTTATAATTTCTCCATCTAATAAAAAAATCTCAATTTGTAGGCTTTAGTTGTACATCATCTAAGGACGAGTTTTGTAAGTTTTCGATATGTCTGATTCCAGTGAGGAAATTACTCCAATAGAAAGTTCTACTCCAATGGAAGTAGTTGTTAGCGATAGCACTGCCTCTGAAAGTGATCCTATATACGAAAAAAGCTCTTCGTCAAAAGATGAAAAACAATACTATCCTTGGACATATACTAAGATCACTCTGAAGAATGATGAGTATTGTAACTTTAATGAGCTAATAGGAGTTTTTTATAGAATTTCAAACACTAACTTAAAATTTGATAATCATCGAAAACATGCTATTTCGATATTAAAAGAAATATCAATTAGGAAATTAATCGGTAAGAAAAAACGATTTCCACGAAAAGGTATTTATGTAAATCTAACAACTAGTATCTATGGGAATTTGTATAGGAGTATACTTGATGCTATTGATTGTCAAAATAACTGCAACGTTGAAGAACAATTGATAGATTGCTCTTGTATAGACATTTTTTCTTTGAGATTAGAATGTGCACTTAACTTACATTTAAAAATTCCATTTAATGAAGCTTACTATTACGGTATTTTCACACGAAAAACTTTCGAGAAATGGCATGCATTAAAATGGCTGTAGAGATCACTTTTACAGATTTCTTGATATTTTTAAACTCTTTATCGATCCGTACATTATCGGTCAGTATATTTCAGACAATCAACGATTATAGTCCGATTTTCGTTGTGCATTTAAGAACCTTAATAATATTATTGACAGTTAATAGAACTTATATTTCATTAAAATACTGACTAATTATATTTGAAGTTCTGTTTTAAAATGTTTCAAAATATGGATTCGATAATTAATAATTATTTTTAATAGGAAAATATATAAAGATCTCTTCTAATTAAATATTATTAGAAAATAAGAGATAGATCGAGAGAATTCAATAATAATACTGTCTGAACTTTGTAATATTGTTAAATATTTATTATTACTTCTTGAATTTGTTATACTTTAGAATGTTTCTGTTTATGTTTCTATTCTAAAACATGATTTATTTTTTCAAAGATCACGTATAAAGTCTTAAATGTTGCGAATAATTGTTGTATGTTTCAATAAACGTATAAATTTTATTTTTAATTTTATATCTATTAAAATTAATCAAAATTTATAACAAATTTCACAATCAACAGAATCTTAATGGTTATCTTATTGTATTATTTTATTTTACTTGCATTAATCTTGCGTTGTTTGTAGAAAGTTGTTTGAAATAGAGATTTTGCAATAATCAGCAACAATTTGTATCAAAATTTCATGTTCTTTCCCAATTATCAAAACGTATTTAATTTGCGTGTATTGAATTGCGAAATAATTCATTTCTTATTTCTTCATTTTGCCTCTATCCTTCCTCTCAACGACAACGACAGATTCTAATTCGATATTATAATGACAATACGTATTTCTTTCTAATACAAATTCATATTGAATCTGATGTTTCGTGCATTGATGGTAAACAATTATAAATTCTTAACAGAAGTATAAAACATCAATTTTCCAGCTCCATGTATTTTTATAAAATGCAACCTTAATGTAATTAACCATGTTAAAAATTATTAGAACAACACAGAAAGTAGAACATTTTTTTTTTTAAAGTAGTGGAAGAGATAAGAATCGCATTGTTGAGAAAAAAAACAGCTGATCTTAAATATAAATCAAATTTTATTTTTATAATTTTACTACACACTTTTTGCGAATTAAAATATTATCAAATTAAAGTATATAATTTTGGGTATATTATATAATACAAATTTACCTTGTGGGTATAATTATTTTCTAATGAATAATTTGATTTTTTAGAAACAACAATAACTGAATATTCTTTTCATATTGTTTTTTTTTCTTCTATTCTCTTTATTTATTTCTATCGATAGTTCGTATTTCAATACACCATTTAAATTAATAAAATCATTTTTTTTTCTATAACCTTCTACAAAAGTTCCCAACGTTCGAAGTTTGTTATTATATTAATTATGTATACGTAAAGTTTAGGATAATAAGCAAAAATGTATCAAATTCAAACAAAAGCTGTTAGAATTTTAAAATAACGTATCGCAGAAAGTACTTTAAATAGAATAAGATATGTCTATTAACTTTTAATCGACCTCTGACAATTAAACTGTGTAGACTGGCTGTTATTATTATTCGACACTTTTTTAACTTTATCAAAAAGTTAGACATTAAACAAATAATTCATCGTAATAAGGTTAGTAAAAATTTTTATTTTTTCATTTTAAAATATTACTATTTTTGTTTACATACCAAAAAAGTAAAATTCGTTTATTTAATTGAATAATTTCGAACATTTCTTTTACATTAACATAGTTCTCTTTATTATCTACTTATAATGCTTTTGGTTTTTTCTTTTATGTCAAATTCAGAACACATTCTAACACATTCAGAACACACAAGTTTCGTAAGTTTTGGATATGTCCGATCTCCAGAAATCTAATTCTTTATCAGAAGGATGCCTTACTTCATCAAAATTGATTATTGGCGAATGTACGTCCTCTGATAGTGATTCTCCATGGGAAAAAGATTCTGCTTCAGATTATAATGAGCAATACCATCCTTGGGATGATACCAAGCACATTCTGGAGAATCATGATTATTGTAAATTTGATGAGCTTCAGGAGGCTTTCGAAAAAATTGAAACCATTGACTTAGATTCTTATGATGAGCGAAAAAAAGCTATTTTGATATTAAAAGAATTACCAACTATGAAACTTGTCGGAAAGAACAAACGATTTCCAGAAGACAATTCTTATGTGAATCTAACAAAAGGTATGTATGCGCTTTTTGTTAGGAGATTAATTGAAGTTCTTGAATGCGAAAATAATTGCACCGTCAAAGGACAACAAATATATAATTGCACTTGTAAAGATATTTTTTTAATGAGATTAAATGCTGCACGTAATTTACATGAAGATTTACCAAATAATTTAATTTACAATTATGGTCTATTCACGCGACAATCTTTCGAGATGTGGCATTCTTTAAAGTGGCAGTAGAGATCACTTTAACGAATTTCTCGATACTTTTAAACTCTTTATCGATTCGTACATTAACGGTCAGTATATTTCAGACAATCAGCGATTATGGTCCGATTTTCGTTGTGCATTTAAAAATTTCACTTTTTGTTTAAATAATATTACTGACGATTAATAAAACTTATATTTTATTATAAACACTGACAAATTATATTTGAAGTTCTGTTTTTAAATGAACGAAAATAATATTTATTAGATAATTAAAAGTTATTTTCAATCAGGAGATATAAAGATCTCTTATAATTGTATATTATTAGAAAATATGAAGTAGATTCAGAGAATTTAATATTAATATTGTCTATCCTTGTAAAATTGTTAAAATATTATGATTATCTTTTAAATTTATCATACTTTATAACGTTTCTATTTAAGATTCCAGTTTAATACATCATTCATTTTTTCAAAGATTGTTTATAAAGCCTCGAAGGTTAATAATAAGTGTTGTGTGTTTTTATATACGTATAAATTTTTTTTTTAAATTNCACAAAGTATTTTTATACATGTTTAACTGTGTTCAAAATTGATACAACAGAACAGCCAGTAGAATATTTTCTGTTAAAACCAACGAAAGAGATTAAAACTTATAAATATAAGCATTGCTTTGTAAACAAAAGGTATTTGTAAAGGCAAGCCAATATAAAATTTCATTAGATATTTCTAACGATATTCAATCGAACTCTGACAATTAAACAGTGCAGACGCACTTTTATCTTAGGCTGTAAACTTGGAGAATACAACTGACAAATCTGTTACTTTTCACTATAAAACAGTTTAAGCATTATTAACAGACCATTTTTAAACTTTATCGTTCAGTTCAATATTAAGCAAATATATAATCGCAGTAAGGTTAGTGCAATATCCATTTCTGTTTAAATTATTAGGTTGTCAAGTTTGAAATGTAGCTAAACCGAATATAATTATGTTCATTTCTTGCTCCATTTTATGCTTGCCAACGAAATATTACTAATTTCATTTACATAACGTAAAAATAACGTCCGTTCATTTAATTGAATGATTTCGAACATTTGTTTTTACGTTTACATCGTTCTCTTTATTAACTACTCATAATGTTTTTGGTTTTTTCTTTTATGTCAAATTCAGAACACATTCAAACACATTCAGAACACACAAGTTTCGTAAGTTTTAGATATGTCCGATCCCCAGAAATCTGATACTTCATTAGAAGCAAGCTCTTCTTCATCAATAGTCAGTATTTCCGACGATTTGTCCTTTGTTTTTGATTCTCCATCGGAAAAAGATTCTGCGTCAGATGATGACAAGCAATACTATCCTTGGACTCCTCATGAGAGTACTCTGGAGAATGATGAGTATTGTAAACTTGGTGTGGTACTACACACTTTTATGAAACTTTTTAAAACTGACTTAAATTCTATTAAAGAGCGACAAAAAGCCATTAAGAAATTGAAAAAATTACGAACTAGAAAAATTGTCGGAAAGAAAAAACGATTTCCAGATAAAGATGTTTATGTAAATCTATCAAGGAGTACGTATGCGAGTTTGATAAATAGGATAATTGCAGCTCTTGATTGCAAAAATAATTGCACCGTCGAAGGACGACAATTGTTTAGTTGCTCTTGTAGATATATTTTTATTTCGAGATTAAGATGTGCACGTTCTTTATACTTTACACTTCCAATACATGAAGTATCAATTCACGGTATTTTTAAGCGACAATTTTTTGAGGAATGGCATGGTTTAAGATGGGAATAGAGATTACTTTAACTGATTTTTTTATATTTTCAAACTCTTTTTCTACCCGTTCTTTATCGGCAAGTATTTTTCAGACAATCATCGATTATGGTCCGATTTTCGTTGTGCATTTAATAATCTTTTCTTTCGTGTTAATAATATTATTGATGTTTAATAAGACCGATATATTATTATAAATACTGACAAATTATATTTGAAATTTTGTTTAATTATGTTTGATAATATTGATTCGGTAATTAATAGTTATTTTTAATCAGGAGATATAAAGTTCTCTCCTAATTAGGGATTAATAATTTAAATATAATTTAATAATAAGAATTTAATAATAATATTGTCTGGTCTTTGTAAAATTGTTAAAATATTATGATTATCTTTTGACTTTATAATACTTTATAACGTTTCAATTTTTGTTTCTATTTTATTACATTATTTATTACTCCAAGATCATAGAATAACACATTGAGAATTGAGAACAATTGTATATATTTATAAATTGTATATTTTTAATTTTATTAAAATTATATTTATTAAAAAATATGTTAATATAGACAACGTTGAACATTTCTAATAATCTCAATGGATATTTAAATGTATTTTGTTTTTTACTTGCATTGTATCTGCGTATTTTGTAGAAATTTGTGCGAAATAAAACATTCACAATAATCAGCAACAATTCGTGATAAAATTTTATACTCTTTCTAGATTATTTAATCGTCTTTAGTCATACCTCAATTTCCGTTTACTAAATTATGAAGCGACTCATTTCCTATCCCTCCGTTTTTCTTCTTTCCTTCCTTTCAACGACAACGGCAGATTCTAATTCGATATTATAATAACAATACGTATTTCCTTCTAATACAAATTCATGTTGAAAATGATGTTTCGGGTATCGATGGAAAACAATTGTAAATTCCTTAATAGAGATAAACAAAACTGAAGCTTTTAATATTCCATCGAATTAATTCAGTTCCATGTATTTTTATACACGTTTAACTGTGTTCAAAATTGATACAACAGAACAGCCAGTAGAATATTTTCAGTTAAAACCAACGAAAGAGATTAAAACTTATAAATATAAGCATTGCTTTGTAAACAAAAGGTATTTTTAAATACAAGCCAATTTAAAATTTCATTAGATATTTCCAACGACATTCAATCGAACTCTGACAATTAAACAGTGCAGACTCACTTTTATCTTAGGCAGAAAACTTTGGAAATACAACGGACAAATCGATTTCTTTTCACCATAAAACTGTTTAAGCATTATTATCAGACCATTTTTATACTTTATCGTACAGTTAAATATTAAGCAAATATATAATCGCAATAAGGTTAGTGCAACATTCATTTCTGTTTAAATTGTTATCAATTTCATTTACTTAACGTTAAAGTAACATACGTTTATTTGGTTTAATGATTTCGAACATTATTTCTACGTTTACGTTGTCCTATTTATTTTCTACTAATAATGTTTTTTTCTTTTTTTTTTAATTTTATGTGAAATTCAGAGCTCTTTAAGAATACAGACGAAACTGAATGATTTAGATATAAACCCATCGATCTTTTGATCTGACATATCTAAACAGTACCAGAGATTTTAGGACACCTAGAACTTCTCTTCCAATCAAAATATCCAAATCCGTAGGTTGAAATTAAATACTCGCTTAGAACAAATTTAGAAGGAATTTTGGTCGATATGCGTCTACCCTTTTCTTTCGATCCTATTACACCATTGCGTTTTGATGATGAACTTGTGGAAAATTTGATGAACACAATTGAATCGGAATACCATCCTTGGACTGCCACCGAGGAACGTCTTCAGACTGAAAATTTTTGTGTATTTCCAACCCTTATATCATTGTTATTTTTTATGAAAACCTTACCTTTCGGCAATTATCATTTGCGAAAACGTATACTGTCATTATTAGATTTAATAAAAATAACGAATGTTGTTACGAAAAGAAATCGATTTCCTGATGACATAATTGTAGCAAATTTAAATAATGGTTTCTGTGCGGATTTGATGAAATCGATAGTTAGAGCTCTTTGTTGCAGAACTAAAACCTCTTGCACAGATGAGGAAATGGATCGTCAATGCAATTGTCGTAAGATTTATATTCAAAGAATAAATTGTATACTTGAATTAACACAGATGGTTCCATTTAATGATTTATACGTGTACGGTATTTTCAATAAAGATATGTTTGAGATGTGGTATGGTTTATCATGGTCATAGATCACTCTAACAAATTTCTTCTAATTATTTAAAATTCTCTTTCATCTTTAGATTTCTACACAATTGTCGAATATCTTTTTGACAATCAACGAACATGGACCGATTTTTGTAACTCATTTGACAAAATCTTTCTTTTGATATTCATCCTTTAATTTCATTATAACGAACATTCTTATGACAATACAATTATGTTTAATTATTAAAAATAATATGTTGATGTAAATTAATTCAATCGTCGTTCAATGTGAAAAACACAAATTCTTCTAACCGAAAAGCTATTTGAGTTTTGTTTTCAATCAATCAGTTGAGAAATTCATCTTTCACTTAAACACATATTAATTTAAGTGCGGTCAAATTAATTAAATGCCATCGGTTTAACCTAATCAATTTGGAGAAACCGTTGGTTGTATTCAGGACATCGAAGTATCTACTACGTTCCGCGGTTTCTATGCGTGTATCGATTACCGATCTCCTATGTAATGTGTTTAAATGAATTCTGTAATATTCTTGTAAAATTAGGTATCCTAATAATTACTTCATCATGTAATTTTCATGTTTTCACGTGATTAACGAAAATTATATAATTAAATATAATTATATAAGTATAAATAAATAAAATTATATAAGTTTAATTAACGCATTTTACGTGAAAAATTGATACTTAATTTTAATTAAAAAATTTATAAACTATTTTTTATAAATAGAAAATGATCGATCCAATATATCAGATTTTATAAATTCCGATTTTGGATAGAAAATCACTGAATATTGTGAATAAAAACCTTCTCAATATGCTTTTCGATAAACTACTAATAAAAATTAAATACGTGAAAAGATCGTTGAATAAAATTTCGTCTAAGAAATTTCATTGGAAAAGAAAAATATTCACGCAATTAGACATTTGTCAAGTTTTGATGAAAAACAATGTAAATAATTCTTCTTTAAAAACCTCCATAACTTAACAATAATTTGGAGTAAAGTGTGACCATCGTTTTACCAGTCAAAGATATTTTGTCGAATTCATTGCAAAATAATACAAAATTAATTATAAATAAATTACATTAAATTGTTTATTATAAAATGTTGTATTTAATGATTATTAATACTTGCATTTTGACGAAATAATGTTTTTTTGTTTGTGAAATAAATTAATGATAATGATTTTTAAAATAATATTTAAATAGTTCTATTTGGTGTTGATTAAATAATAATAAATATTAATAATCAAATAAATGATTATTATTTCTATTTATTTCCTACATAAGATTTCAATATTTTCCTTTTGTTTTGTAACCTTTATCAAACCCTTAAAGGTTAAAGGATTTATTATTATATTTATTATAATAAATATCAACGTATTAAACATAATCAAAAGTCGTTAGATATTTACATCAACGTATCGTAGAAAGTATTTAATCGTTTGAGTATCAGAAGTCTTCAAAAAAAATTCGATCGAAGAAAGCCAAACAATCTCATAGCATTTCTCGAATATTATGCGAAAAGATTTATGCACATTATTTATTTTATTGTGTCAAAAATCTTAGTGTTTATATTGTTCAAATGCGCTGGATTTTTTCAATATTGAAAAGCTTGTAAGCTTCGTGTGGTATTCAAACGTCTTTCAATCGAATTCTGGCAACAAGATTAGGATAATTGTTATCTACAGTAACAAAGATTCATATTGTAAGTATACTAAAGTCAAACTGTTAGTATTAAATTATTGTAACAGTCTAGAATTGTTAGATTTCGTATTTCTGTTTAGATTTAGGAACAATCTACATTTGTTAAGATTTTCTAACTTTATTGTACAATTTACGGAATATATTTTTAACATTAAACCTACTAGGACAGATCAAATGATCCATTTCAAACTTTTAATCAAAATTTCTTGTAAATAATATTATCGTTTTCCTATTTTTGTTATACTTTTGTATTTGACATAATCTCGTTTGTCACATTTCAACAGTGGAAATTTACTCCAAAGTGTTCCTTTTTGTTATTTGTTTTAAATTTTGTATACCAATATGTGGTAAGAATAGATTTACATGAAGTATCGGTAGGTTTAGTGTTAACAAGAAAAACATAAAACCATAAAACTTTAGTAATTACATTTTCTAATTTAAACGTCTTTAAATTTTGTGTCACATTCAGGTCACATTCGTATCAGCCTAGAAACGCAAATTAGTGGATTGGAACTTTGAAGTAGTTGACCTTTTTACAAAATAAACTGTAATCTAACAACGTTTGCAACATTTTCTTCAATCGAAAAATCGTAATCAGTGGATATAAAGTTACACGATCTTCTCCAAGGACGAAATTATTTGGTTTATCAGTTTACTTTAACCTGAAGGAATAATTTTTAATAATAATTCTACCATGCCGGAATATACTTATTGGAACACTTGTCTCGATTTTTTGGAGTGCGATGAGTTTTGTACCACCGATGAAGTCTTACAATGTCTCAATTGCTTGTTCAAAATCAACGTATCTAAACAGAAACCACGAGATGTTGCGAAAGATATCTTATTTAGTATAACGAGTAATAGAATTGTTGGACAATACAAACGATTTCCGGACGAAGGCACGTATATAAATCTTAATAACGGTGTATTTGCTGATTTTTTGGATAAAATTGCGGCTATTGTTACTAAAAAAATTGACGTTGAAGGAGATAGCAAAACACAATTTCATCTTAGAGTATCAAGGGCAATTAAAATACTAAATTTAGCAAATCCCAGAAAATTATCCTCTTACGGTATTTTCACACAAGAAACATTTGAGCAACACTACAATCTAATATGGAATTAGATAACTTTTCTCGAATCTTGGAATATTTTTGAGATCATTTATAAACAAATATCAACAATGTGTTTGTTTTTTAAACAATCAATAAACATGGACTAGTTTCGATAATACATTTCAATGATTAAAATTTTGATACAACTGATTTCTTATAGACTTCAATTTTTCTATTACTTTTTTGTTTAATCAATTTTTAGGTCGACTATGGTAAATGAGTTTTCTTATCCCCAAAGTGAAAATGCCTTAAAGGGATCTGCCCTGTGGGACGTTACAGAGATGTTTAACTTATTGCTTTCGTCCTACTCCTATTACTACCGCCCACAATTCCCCCTCTCATCTCCACCACCACCACCACCACCACCCTACTCTTCGAGATTTAATTCCGATGCAACTATGCTACTATATCGAATATAATTATAAATATTAATGATATTTATTTGAAATATATTATACCAAATCGATTATTATTCTATATCGACAATTTGTTTTACAAAATATCATTTCAAAAATATTCTAATATCTTTATATCCAATACTATAATTAATTATTATAGTAATCAATGAAAAACATAAAAGCTTAACATAGAATATAGAAAATAGTATTATTAATTAATTATAAGAAATTTTACTTTATCTACAATTTTTTTCGTGCAATGTATATTTTGGAAGTTTTATCGGTGCACACGTTGAGTGGACCACCTTGTAAATAAATATTCAAAATAATCTACAACTAATCAACGATTTATTTATTTGAAGTAAATCCATCAAATAAAAATGAACTTGTACTTTTATGTCAAAATGAACATGATAGATTTTGATTATTTAAGGAAATATTGTACAAGGGTATCGAGAATAGGAAAAAGGTTTGAGAAACACTGTACTAAAGGATTTACCAAATCCTAAAGACAGTATAGAATGATTGGAATAGGTATAGATAGTAACAGGGAGAACGAATAAGTTTCTATGAATGTATGTGTTTAGCTTTTCCTTTATTTCTTCCTTCTCTTTCGTAACACACTCATACCTAAACATTCACCTACCTTCCTACCTATCCAAACACACCTACACCAATTTACATACATATGAACCTTTTCTGGATAATTTATGCTTACACATGCTATTCTCTCTCTCTCTCTCTCTCTACAGGGTGTCCCAGTTTTTTGTTCGCTAAAAGTTACTAACATATATAAGCTAAAAAATAAGACAAAACTGTAACATAAACGTAGACTCTTAAAATACTTTATTAAAAAGTTCTAAACGAAAATATAGATTGATAATTAACTGATTGATTAAAACTCGTTAATAAATTATTTAAATGGTTATTTTTTTATTCGTCATTTTTTTCTTATTTCTGTTTATACGAGTAGAATATACTGGTAATGTTTTGTAGCAAAAAATTGTAACACCCTGTATATACATATATGTGGGAAAAATAGAGAAGATGCAAAATACGATAGTCTCACTACTTAAACATATATATCTGTGTATGTATGTGTGTTTCTAAACATGTGGAAGTATCTAAAGCGATCTTGCGTGATATGATCAAAGGTACGACACATGCTACTAGTCGATCATCTATTTCTACGTTAAACTATCAACCACCTGCCAATTTATTACCTGCTAGCCTCTTTTATTTTTCTACCTTACCTTCCTAATCCTTATTTCTTTTCTGTGTATCTCATATACTACTTATTTATGTATCTTTCTAATACATACTATGTTTCTATTTCTCTTTCTCTTTTTCTCACATAGACAGAAATATACTTATATTATGCTTACTTTTTATTTGTATTAATTTTTTTTCCTCACACGCACAGATATTATTTTTTTTTTGATCATACATGTAACACATTTACATATACAGGTAACCCTCTTATAACATGGCATTTTATAACACGGTTTCGTTCTAACACGATTCGTAAATTGCGAGAACTCTCCTACAACACGGCATCTTATAACACGGTTTTGTTCTAACACGATAAGAAAATTGCAAAAACTTTTCCAAGATACTCCCCTTCTTGTACTGGCTCTGGGTCTCATACAACACGAAATTTTCTAGGAACCTATCTACCGTGTTAGAGAAGGGTTACCTGTACATATACATATACATATTCATCTATTTATTTATTATATACATGTATACTAATTCTCTCTTTTTTCTTATTCCCACCTGAAAAATACTTTTATCCAAAAACTCCTTCTTTTTCTCTCTTCTCTCTCTCTCTTTCTCTCTCTTTCTTTCTTTTTATATCCATACATTAGATCAATGAATAATCGAAGTGGAAATGTTTCGTGTTATCCTCTTTTTATAATAAAACAAAAGAGAAACTTCCGTTTTTCATCTTAAACCTCTTTTACTACCCTCCCATATAAATGTTTCTGTATATGTAATACTTATGTACCTTTATGGTCTGTATTCACCTTTAGCAAACTTTTAGTACATTTCTAGAGGGTCTACTTCTCTTTCCCACCCCCCTTCAATCACTCCTACCGCAACCTTCCTTTTGGATCTCGAAATATCGCTCGTTCGTTCGTTCGTTCGTTTGTTCGTTCGCTTGCTATGTTACTGGAATGAGTCGATGAGCGTGCATATTTTCACTCAAGCGTGATACTCCTCTTCCTATTTTTTCTTCGTTTTTTTTTTTATTTATTTTTTTTTTTTCTTACAAATCGTTTAATCGATAGTTGGGTAAATTTGGTGAGCTACCCTTGCGGTTCTCTAATTATATCTTCTGACAGGTTTTCAGGGTTGTTCAAGACACATATAACAAAATTTTATTCGTCTTTATTAAATGTACATGTATCTTGTAAGTATTCGAAAAATAACAAATGGATTAAAGACGATATAGACTGAACACGTTCTCGTTTCGCAAAACAAACAGACAATCGTAAAGAAGAGCATTGTCGTTGTAAGTATTCTTAAAAAATGTTGACACCACGATTGTCAATCTTGATACGATAATTTATTTCTTAAATAAATTACACGCACACGCAAATCAATTCTATTTGTCTGTATTTAATGTACACGTATCTTGTAAGTTGTATTCTAAAAATAAAAAATAGATTTTGCTCAGGACAAGTATTTTTCCATAACAGTATTTTAAGTTGCAAGATTTCAAAGAATTAAATCTTTTATTTTCAGTATTCCAATACAAATCTATAATCATTCAATTATGTACTTTTTATTTCAAAGTATATTCTAATTAGCAGTAATGTTTTTAAAACTTTGACAATTTCTAAAATAGAAATTGTAAAATATATCAAACGATAACTAAACATAAGATTTATATACGTGAGTGTTATCAAAGTGAAATATTAAAAAAGTTCAAAAGATATCAAAGTGAAAATAAATCATGGTTGTCTCTTGGTTTCCCTCCAAATCGTTCGTCAAAGTTACTTAACAATATTTTATAAAATTTTCCAATTTATTTTAATGATATCGATACTTTTGACTATCTCTAGTGATACTTTAATGAATTATTTTTCATTATTACATCTTTATAACTCGTATTTCATATTAAATTCAATTTTCATCAGACATATGATATATTTCTATGTGTATGCATACAGTAAAGGTAATTCCTACATACACATTTACACACACATATATATTTGAATTTGATTTTTATTATATATTAATGCAATTTTATTTTTTATTTTATTCAGGTTTCCCAGCATCAGAAGAGTCCAGCATGAATACATATATTCAATTTAATAATTATTTCTGGTCCTTTTATCTTCATATTCATCGAGGTAAGCTTTATCTCTATTTTTTATACTTTAAAGAAATGAATAAAAAAAAGAATGTAAGAAAAAAATGTGTGGTTGTGAAAGTAAGTAAAGGGCTTGAAGGGGAAGAAAATAATAAGAATAAAAGAGTGTGATAAAGAGAGAGAGAGAGAGTGTAATAGAGAGAGAGAGAGTGAATAAGAATGTAAACACATTCAACGTATATGCTATGACTAATATGTATGTGTGTTCTAGCTAGGCATGCCTGAACGTAAATAAACGACAACAGCCAAGTGAACATTCGACACTTCCAACGATAAACATTGAGAGGTCTATTCATTCCCTTTCCGTCCTTGGACAAATTCAGACCTGCTTACGTATCGTATTAAACTATTAAATAATTTCATATTTCTAATATTATTATAATAAATTGAATATTACAGGAAGTTGTTCTTTACTAAAGAGACTATAAAAATTGTTTTACTTTTTAGATCACTTTTCATAGAGTTTTTTGATATATCTATTGTCTTATTTAAACAATTATAAAGATTTTTATAAACAATTTTTTAACAGCATTACATATTTCATATGTAATTTAATACAAGTAGTGAGATCTAGATAATTGATATTGCTAATTGAATTTTTTAAGAAACGCCGAGAACTTATTCAAGATTCTAATAATATTACATCACAAGATGTGACACTTACATTCGAAGAATTTTCTTCCTCTCTAATGCTTTCCTATTTGTAGTCCTTTGATCTTTACCAAGGAAGTGAGTTAGATCAGTTAAAGCTTGAGTTCTATATAGAAAGGCTTTTAGTCGAATTTAATTAGTTCTAAACAGACACAAGAAGCCAGAGAAATGAAACGTAGAACGTTCTATGCTTGAGTCAAATAGAAATAAAGAAAGAAAGAATGAAAGAGAGAGAGAGAGAGAAAGATAGTTGGAAAAGATTTGTCGCATTGGTAACCGCACGATTTTATAGAAACTTGAGACTTTTTCGAAGAATTCATTTCTCTTCTTCTTCTTCTTCTTATTCTTATTCTTCTTCTCTTTGCTTTTTTATTTCTCTACATTATTCTTCTTACTCATGTTTCTTTCATTTAATTTATGTTCACTTTTCATTATAAATAGAAACGCAAGAAAAATTGTTAATCGCTTATATAAAAAACATAAATATTTGTTTTTTATCATAGATCAGAATTGTGTTAAAATAAACTTTTACAAGTTGATTTTTCAACGAACTGCTATCAGTCAATCATCGTTTACTTCCTCGTTAACTCGAACGTTTACATTTTCCATACGTTTACATAATATTACAACGACCGTGATAAATCGTACATGTATCTATCATGTATCTATAGGAAAAAGAGAGAGAGAGAGAGAGAGAGAAGACATCATTCTTCTTATGACGCATCTATTAACGCATCGATAAGGAGGGTTAAAAAATACGATATAAATAGTCTAGGGTCCTGCGTCAAGTGTACCTATGTATATATTATATACACATACATACACACACATGTATATTAACATATTGACACATGCAAAGAGTTAGTCAATAATTATTCTCAGTAAAAGTCTACTTTTAATTAAGTTTATCCATTCTAATGAAAATAAAGAAACATTTTCTTATTGCTATAAAAAATCATTAAAATTCATTTCTATCTCTATTATTATTTATTTTTATTATTTATTTCTATTTTTTTTCATTTTTTTTTTTTTATAAATATAAGATATAAAATTAGTTTAAATAAATATGTATATCATTATTGATCCATAGGATGTATATATACACACATGTGTATGTGTATGTGTGTATGTGTGTGTATATGGTGTAAATATATATATATGACTTGAGAATATGTGTCTATTGAGATCTACTTACATAAAACTAGTAAACTCAATCTCCAGTTGACCTTTTATTGAAGAGTATAGAAATGCGTAACTCAGAAAGAGCATCGACGTCATTGCGAAGAAAACAAATGAGCCTCTTTGTCTTTTGTATTTTTAACTTACCGATATTCCATAAATGTCTTATGGAAAGAGATCAAGTGTGTGTCCCCTCTGTATGTATCGAACTAGTAAAGAGATATAATACCTGTCGCATAGAATATCTCGAAAGTCTCTTTAATGAATTGAACAAGGTTTTTTTTTTAATATCGTTGATTAGGAATTAAAAATCAAAATAATGAAAATAATATATTGGACTTTTTAGATTGTTCAGAATCAAAATTGTACGTGGAAAATTGAAAGTAAATTTGATAAATATTTATGTCAATGACAACATCGATTAACGTTTGATTTAATTTTTAATAAGATTTTCAGAATAAAATTAATCAAATAATGAAATGCATTAAAGATTACTAATTTTCTACGTATTTGTATAAATAAATGTAACTTTATAAAAAATTTAATTTGAAATAATTTATCAATAGATTCTTATAATTATTTTCTATTGAAACAAATTCTATACGATCTTTTATACTAATCGTTAGATTTTACTATCAATAAAAGTGATCGTTTGTTAACAGACTTTTGTTTAATCGATTTAAACGAAGATGAATAACGTTAAATTTATATAAAAGAAAAAGTAATTAAAAATAATGTAACGTAATAATTGAAAAGAAATAGTATAAAGAGTAGAATCGTTACAGTATACCAATACTTTCTTTATTTACACTACGTTTATATGGAATAAAATGAAAGAATAGAGTGGTGCACCGAAGTAATTTCCTGAGCTAGTAATCTTCTGAAAGGAAAACAAAATGAAAGAAATAAAAAAAAACTAGTATATAAAATATATATATATACTTCTATATATTAAATACTAAATTCTAAATTCTAAAATACTAAATTCTATATACTAAATGTATATATACATATATGACTTTACATATACATATATATAATGACTTTATATTTATTAAGTTGTCAAGTATGAAATGGAGAAAATTCTCAATTCAATTATGTGCATATTTTAATATATTAAAATTTTTATATTAGGTGTTGGAATTAATTCGTAGCGTTTTTTTAAATAAAAAATAACGATTTATTTGAAATGAAAGTAAAAAATTACATTATTGAAACTACTGCCCATCGCTTGCCACTACTTTTTCCCATTTTTCAGGTAACTGTCGAATACCCCTTTGAAAAAACTCTTCGTCCTTGGAGGCAATTCATGAATCGATTCAATTTTGGCAATCCTCATAAGATGTTAATTTTTCCCCTGATAAACCATGAGCCATTGATCGAAACAGGTGGTAATCCGAAGGGGCAATATCCGGAGAATACAGCGGGTGGAGTAAAACTTCCCATTTCAATGTTTCCAGGTATGTTTTCACTGGTTTCGCCACGTGAGGTCGAGCATTGTCGTGCAGTAAAATAACTTTATCGTGCCTTTTGATCCATTCCGGCCGTTTTTCCTTCAATGCACGACTCAAACGCATCAATTGTAACCGGTAGCGATCCCCAGTGATAGTTTCATTGGATTTTAACAATTCATAATAAACTACACCTTGTTGATCCCACTAAATACAAAGGAGGAGCTTAGATCCATGAATATTGCGTTTTGCCACTGATGATGATGGTTGTCTGGGCTTAACCCATGATTTTCTACGCTTAGGATTGTCATAATGTATCCACTTTTCATCACTAGTAACAATACGATGTAAAAAACTTGTTCTTTTGTGCCGTTCCCACAAAAACACTTTATTTGGGATAAACCTCAACATATTTAAATAATAGTAACATGATGTTATTAACAATTAAAACATAATATTTGTCGTAAAAATAAAACCTTGTTAGAGCTGGTTTACAATAAATTTGTTTCTGAAGGTGAAAACAGAATACTTTAAAACTCATGTCATCTTTAGTATAACGCTACGAGTTAATTCCAACACCTAATATATATAATTAATTAAATTTTTATATATATATATATATATAAGAATAAAAATAATTTTAAGAAATTCATTTGAAAACAATTATAACTACCAGTGAAAATCGTGCAATATTTTCAGTTTTTATTATTTCTAAATTTTATTTAATTTTTTTAAAAAGATTCAATACTAATTGGGAAATATATTTCAACGTGTCTATAATATTATTAATAATAATATGTGGTATATGGTTGCAATAATACAACGGTAATTCAATTCATCAGGAAAGAGAATCAATGTATAATAATGGAATAATTAATGCGATAACGTTAGTAGGTAATATCATTTATTTATTATTGCTAAGTTAGCATCGTTTAACGTTTGTAATAGCATCGACCGATAAAATTTTAAATCAATCACGAATAATAAACTTCCATTTGTTTAACATGCATGAGTTACATAAATATTGGCTACGTATTTTCTATTTATCATATCTCTCTCTCTCTGTTTTTTTTTTTGAGGAAATACAACATCGTTTATAACCACTTGAAAAAGTTATTAAAATTATGACTAATTATTATCACTGAGAGCATTATTATTATTATTATTATTATTATTATTATTATTATTATTATTATTATTATTATTTGATTCAATAAATATTCATATAATATACCATATACGATTATAATATATTATTATTATGTTTTAATTATCAAATATAATATTTGATGTTATTAAAACAATTCATGTTATTTAATTTATATAATATATTAATCTAGAAAAATAAAGAAAACCTTTTAAGATAAACGTCATTAGTAGCAAGGTCAAACCGACTAAGAGATGTAATTGCAATTCTGACGTCACTGAGGCGGAAACGGAAGTGAAATGAAAAAGAAAATAAGAAGCATACAGGAAATACGATGAAAAAGAGTGAGTTGTTGAAGCGTTAGTTGCACAATTTTGTTTTTTTATTCGTTTTCCAAGTGCTGAAGGAGAAACAGGAAGAATTTAAGAGAAAGAGAGAGAGAAAGAGAAAGAAAATAAGAAGAGTGACCTGTGCAGGAATAGAAGGAGAGAAACAGAGAGAGAAAATGGGAGATAGAAATAGCAAAAGAGAAAGTGAAATATACAGAAACGAAGAGAGAGAGAAAGATTGATGAAAATAGGAAAAGAAGAGGGTGAAATATACAGAGATAGGAAAAAAAGAGCAAAGGAGAGAATATAAAACAAAAACAAAGATTAAGAGAGATAGAAATAGAATTAGAAATAGAAAAGAATTAAAAATACAGAGATGAAAAGAAAGAAAGAGAAATACAGCAAAAAAAGTGGTATAAGAAATATTAGGAATTAGATACGAAGAGTGAATTAAAGAAAGAGAGTGAGAGAGAGAGAGAGATAATAAGAATAGAAGGATAAAGTAAGAAAATAATGAGATATTCAAATATACCAAATGTAGAAGTATGAAACTGAAATTTCCCTATCAATGGTGTTAGCCATCAGTTTAGGGACCGTAAAACAATTTCTGCAGGGCCATAATCTCCCTTTAACAGCTGACAAAGATTTTAAATGTACAACAACCCAAGTTCTTTACACCTATATATTTTTCTATGACCTTAAACATATCGAGTTTCGTGCCTACGAACTACGATTTGCCAACAGCATTGGTTTTCTGTTATCATTTGAACAAAACTGCTACAGAATTGCATCGAATGCTTCTCGAAGATTACGGTGAACATGTTCTTGGTAAAACACAGTGTTTCAAGTGATTGAAAAAATTCAAAACTGATGATTTTGACGAGAGTAAACGAAGAGCATAGGAAAGCACCGAAAAAGTTCGCAGACAACGAATTGCAAACCTTATTGAATGAAGATGATACTCTAACTCAAGAAGAACTTCGCGAATCAATTGAAAGTGACGCAGAAAGTTGTCACCATTCGTTTGAAAGCCATGGAAAAGATTCAGAAAGTAAGAAAATAGGTTTTGCATGAACTGAATGAAAAATATCAAGAAAATCGAAAAACTACTTGTGAAATGTTGTTCGACAGATACAAAAGAAAGTCATTTGTCCATCGAATCTTGACAGGTGATGAAAAATGAATATATTTTGAGAATCCTAAGCTATGGGAATCATGGAGTGAATCAAGGCAAACCATCGATATCCACTGCAAGACCAAATCGTTTTGGAAAGAAGACAATTCTCTGTGTTTAGTGGGATTAGAAGATTGTAATTTATTATGAGCTGCTAAAACCTGGTTTCAACCTATAACATTGATCCCTATTAACAACAAATAATCGATTTCACAATACTACACTATCAGTTTTTTACAAATCTTTTCCTTCTTTGTGCAAGGTTTCTCCAATAAACTTTTTCCTTCTGTTTTTTCTTAAAAAAAAAACGACATCGATGATTCGATATCGACGATAACGATCCAAGTAATTCAAACAGAAAGTGAGGAAACTGGTGTAAGGGTTGGGGTGAGGGGGTTAATGGGGCAAAACTTTCGTCAGAAAAGTTTCATACTTTTTTTTTAACTAAAACTTTTATTCCTTACAAAAGATTATTATTCCATTCTTTACTACTATCTTACTTTCTTTTTTCTTTATTAATAATGTTCAACAAAAAAAAGAAATAAAACTATTCAAAAATCTTTAATATTTTATTTCTATTTAAATGAATATATATTTGTTTGAATGAATGAATTTTGTTGGAATTGAGGATGATTTGATAATTAAATACGATTAATTTAATCATTTATCAATTGAATCTAAGAATTTCCAATTGCCATGTTCCTATATTATTGTCTTTTAACATTATCAATCATAATATTCTCTATAGAGCCATGCAAGAAGAACTTATTTACGTATAATATATCTACGTACGTGTATGACCTATATATGCAAGTTATATACGAATGAAGTTTATCTCAACGTTAGGTGGTAGTTAACAGTAGTGAATATTCCTCTCTAGTTTAAACCACTGACACATGACTGAGAGTCGAGTAGAACCTATTGCCCTAAAAAGAGCTATTCCTTTAGCTTTTCTTTTCTATTTCTCTTTATTTTATAAAACCATGAATTACTCAAACAGATTTCCCTCTAGATTTTTGCTAAACACTATTATTGATGCATAAAATATTAATATAGCATTGCTAGTTTTTGGTAATGCTTATCACTAAAAATACCTCTCTAATTACTTATCATATTTTTCTTTCTATTTTATTATTAATACATTTGTATTTTTTTCTTTTTTTTAAGCAAAGATTTACTATCATTATTTATCTGTCATTGGTATTATGTTGACAAAGTTATACTTAAACTAAAATTCCTTATTTCATATTGATGTCCAAAGTATTTAAAAAAATTTTGTCAGATATTACAAAGATTATTGATTATTGAGTAACTTATTGTGTATTAACTGTAATAGTAAATTATTGGAACTTTTTAATTTATTCTTTTGTTACTAGGAAGTATTTAATATTTGTGTTCTAAATTAAAACACGTACGCTACTATCAAGTGTCGCATACGTGTTACACCGTTGATTGGCTATTTTAATTTAATGTATCAAATATACAGGATGGTCCATTGCAACCTGTGCATCGATATAACTTTCAAAATATGCGTTGCAAGAAATAATTTTAAATACAAAAGATACATGGTTTCAAATGGTACACTGTGTAGTATGTTTATTTTTTTTTTATACGACTATTCACTTTATTTTACTCGACTAAATGTATACATGTTGCATGGACTACCCTGTATATGTGACGTATAATCTATAAAATGAACAATTTATCTTTAAACCAGTGACACACATATGCATACGTGATATTCATATATTACAAAGAATGCTTTGTTTGGCTTATTTAGTATACTTTATATGTAAATTGTATTTAATATAAAAAAAGAAAAAAAATACTTGATTTTAAAAAGCACTCCAAAAGTAGTTTAATTTTCAATTAAATTTTCCTTTAACACGTCACAAAATTAATCAATATTACAAATAATTTATTCGAAATAAGGTTTATAGATTTATTTTTTCTTTTTTAAGTATAAACTTTGACGGAAAAATATCTGGTCGTGAAAAACTCTGTTTTCAATCTAAGGTTTAGTTTTCTTTTTTTCCTAAGCTGTAATACTGTCATTTATGTGAAAATTTGTTAACGTTGGTTGAAAGTACATATTACGAAGTAATCCTAGAAAAGAATATTGCCTTGCACTTTTAATATATTTCCATAAAATAAAAGTTTCGCGAAAATAGGCTGCCTTTTCTGAAACGTTAATGTTCAACCCTCTTTTAAGTTATTCAAGGAAGAATACTGGTTGAGTTCTTGAATTTAGAATATCTCGTGTGGGGTAATAGTATATGTTGCTACAGAAAGAAAAAAGAAAAACAAAGGAAAGACGAAATAAAAAATAGTAAGAAAGGAAAGAAAAGGTTGATTGTAGGAATTCGATTAAAATGATTTGACTTGCACGAGTTTTAACGAACTGTTGACACGTACCGTGCTAAGCTATTTTTACCTGACATGTCGTTCAGACTATTTGATATTTTCAATAAAGATTGTAATATTGTCGCACAATGTTTCATTACATCGTCAATTCATAAATATTAGATTGTCAAGCACGAAATGGAGCAAAATCTCAATTCAATTATATGCATTTTCTGCTCCACTTTATAATTGACAACTTAATAGTTATCTATTGGGTTATAATTTTAGTAATTAATTTGTTATAACGCCTAATTATAATAGAAATATATTTAACAAAATTTAATTTGTCATAAACATATGTTATCTGGGCATTAAATAGATTTGTCTGTGTGTACCACCGGTGGTACACGTGTTAACAGACAACGAAAACTTTTATTGTTGACGACTATTTTATCGAAAGCATAATTGAAAAGTTCCAATAAATATTTATCTTATCTTAGATCGTTAGTAAACAATCTTACATTTATTATCTGGTTAAACCATTATCTACTTTGCAAAGATATTTTTGAAAGAAATATTTCATTTTTCTCTTCTTTTTTCTTATTTCTTTATTCATCCAAATTCGTGACTGAAGTTTTTGTAATTAAATTTTCTCAACGTTCCCTGTACTTTTACTCTTACTTCGACTTTAACACAATTTTTTGTTTCTTTTACTTTCGTTTCATTCATATTTTCAATTGGTACGTTTCTTCATTAAAATGCTATTGTTCAGAATTGGATAAAAAGTTTCATCAAATATTATATAATTTACTTCAAATTAAAATAACTTTTCCTTGTAATCATTTCAGTAACACCTTTACGTTCCATTATTTCTTTCTTTTTTTATATCCTATCTTTATTTAACGTAATAATAAATAAAATTAAAATTACAATTTGTAGATTCCATTACGAATGTAATAATATCTTTCAAAGTTTTAATTCGATGAATTAATATCTGTAACTTGAAAAAAAATAAATCCATTATTAGAAGCTTGAAATAAACGTAAAAATAATAGATTTCTTTTTACTATAGCTAATATTCGCAAGTTTTCATCGTTTATTTGTATTTATTTATTTATTTATTTATTTATTTATTTAATTTAGACATTGCTATGAAAAGATTCAATGAAAAGATATATTTCAAAGTGTTGTTAGATAAAATATTTGTTGGAATAAAAAAAAAGAATAAAAATGGGAAAATAATATATTGGAAAATATGAGTTTTATAATGAATTCTGAAAAGAAATCGAGGAATAAAAGGGAGAAAAGGAATTGTAAAAATGATGGGGAAACGTAAAATAATACGAATCCGTTGTAATATGATCACAGGGCAGCCGCGTGTTTGTAGTATGGGAATTATTTCAGCTGATCGTGTTCTCGTCTGGTCACGTGAACAAATGCGAAATTCCAGTTAAAAAATCGTGTCCAATATTCTATTCAAAAAAAAAAATCAATTAGGGATAAAGTTATCTGAAAATGTGTTAGACAAAATTATGAATTTTCATAACTTGTCGATGGAAGATCCAGTTACGAGAAATATTTTACTTACAATGAATCCGCATATGAACATATTTGACAAATTAATTAACTTAAACCCTATAAAATAAAATTTATTATTTATTTACACGGTAAAAACGGACTTTTCAGATACACCATAGATTTATTATGTTGAGAAATTTTTTTTTCTTTTATTCACAATAATATTTAAAATTAAATAATTCGAGTATATTTTTTAACATATTAGGAGTGTCAAGTATGAAATGGAGCAAAAAATGGATATAATTGAATTGAAAATTTGCTCCATTTCATACTTGACAATCAAATAAAAACAAGAGGAATTTTCATCATTACGGACGAATATTAAAATCTTATCATCGATGAAAAAGTTTTTTTCCCAAAATATGAATAAAAAGAAACATATTACTTTCCTTGCGGGTTTCACATATTCGTTTAAAATCAATCGACAATGAAAAATAAGAAACGAAACTGAAGATAAAAAAAAAAATAGAACAAGGCTAAAGGAAGATGCAGTTTAAATATCAAAGGTTCTTTGACAAAATGAGAAACACGATATCATTGTGAAAGTCTTTTTATGGTATACCTTTTACTATTATAATTGTAGATACCCTTATATTTGTTTCTCTTTCTTCTATCATTATATTTCATGACAATTTATTTTTTTTTTTTTTTCTATTTTTTCAATCATCACATATTTGTTATTCTTTTTTAATATCCTTGAAAAATGTATTCCTCTATTTTATTTATTTATATATATATAAATATATATATATATATATATGTGTGTGTTATATATAGGGGTTTATATCTTCTATACGCCAACGCGTATAACGAATGTATTCCCGTGAAAAATAAACTCACTATTAAAAAAAAAAAAAACTCAACACGCTTCGGTGACTAGAAAAATATTATATCGAACGTTCGGTGTTAGTTTGTCTCGTCCATATTCCAATCCAAATAGTAATAAATAAAATAAAATAAATATATATTTAATATAATAAAAATATAATATAAATAAATATAATATATAAATATAATATATAAATATATAATATAAAAATGTAATATTTGATGGTCAAATATGAAATGGAGCAAATTCTTAATTCAATTATATGCATTTTTTGCTCCATTTCATACTCGACAACTTAATATAATAAATATAATAAAAAAACAAATAAAAATAAATATATATATTATAAAAATATATAAATATACTAATTGTAACAAAAATTTACAACATCTTTCCACTAAAACTAATATATTAAATTGGTGGAAAAAGAAATGTCTGTTTTAGGGTCACAATACAATCGGAAAACGTGACATTATTTTTTCCACCAATCCAATATATAAGGTCGTCCTATTTCTTCCTTATTTTTCAATATAAAATATATTTTCTTCTTGTCGTATTTTATATTATTTTACTTAAAAATATACTATTTCATTCCTATTACCTTTTTTCGTAATACTATCGTTATTTAATATTAGTAAAATAATATTTAAGTATAAAAAGTAAATTAAGAAAAAGTGAGAAACTTATGGGACGATCTAATAATTTATAAATGCATTATAATATGATTAAAAAAAGAAACAATACTTTCTTATGAAAAATTCTCTTAAATATTTATCAGATTAACCTTTTTCTTTTTTTTTTCTTTATTATCCAAATATCGATACTTATAATTTACTTGAAATACTTTGATCTTAATCCCTTATGGTTCATCGCGTTAGACAAATGGTTGAAGGAGAACAAAGGCACGTGCGAAGGAGGGTCAAATAAAATGGGATGCGTGCTTTCGTTCCTTTTTTTTTTCTTTCTTTCTTTCTTTTTTTCTTCTCTCTCTATCTCTATCTCTTCTTGATATTTTTTTTTCTCTTTCTACCTTTTATTTCCCTTCAAAGATTTGCCCTTCTAAAGCGTAACCATGGCTTCCAAGAAAATTGCATTCTTCAGCAATTTTTTCAAGACTCTACTTTTCTTCCCTTTCAATCTTTTTCTTTTTATTTTATTTTTTCTTTCCTTCTTTCTTTCTTACTTTCTTATTGGCTTTTTTATTTTTTGTATTTTTATTTTTACTTGTAACTACACCATCACCACCAGCACCGTTTTACCATATTTAATAGACCTGCTTCCTTTTTACCTTCTGTTTATTCTTTTAATAAAAGAAAACTCTTATAACCACCATTACTACAACTACTACAACTATTACTACTACTACTACTACTACTATTACTATTATTACTACTACCACTCGAAATCAGATCTAACAATAATTAATATCTTTTTTGTATCATTCGTATTTGATGTTGTTACGTGATAATTAAAACCACCCGTAACTTAAATAAACATTTAACATCTACAATAAGGGTAAACTTTAATTAACAATTTTACATGAGTTACAAAAATACTTCTTTTCTCGTTTGATAATTTCTAAATTTTCGATAACTATGACAAATAGTAAAGACCTGTTTTAAAAATTTCATAAAATAAATCATCGTCTTATAGATTATTACATGAAACAAGAACCTGTTAGCACAAAAAAAAAAATTAAAATAACAATTAAAATTTCTCTTTCCCATCCTACGGTTCAATTTTTATTTTTATCTCCAACTCGTAAAGAAAAAAACAACGACGATAAAGAAAAGTTTATTCACAATTTATACGACACGAAGTAAATGTTTTTATTGTTAAAATAAAGATTATTAATCGTATCATTTGTTATAATATTTTTTGTTTATTCTATAAAACAAAGAAAAAGTATTTGTCGAGACAGTTTACTTCCCACCCATCCACTTATCATCACTGATCGAAGACAATTGCATTATAAACAATAAAAAATAAATAAAAATAAAAATAAAAAAGAAAATAAATGTATATATTTATTAATAGAATTTTTTTTCTAACACATATTAAACAAAAGAGATCGATCGAGAGAGTGTGTAACATCAGGAAAGTGTTTTCGCAGGTGGTTTAACAGTTTGAACGGAAGTCTTCTTTATCGATTCGTTCCACAAGGGTGTCTCCGTCCATAAAAAGGCAATCGACCTTCGTCGTCCTGCCCTTCTCTTCCTCTTCTCTTCACCCTTACCCTAACACTCCCTCTCTTCTTCCCTTTCTCACACTCTCTCTCACACTCTCTGTTTCTTTATCCTTCGCTATAGACGAGGAATAAATTTCGTTGAACGTGAAAGTGTTGCTAGCTTGATTTCCTCCAAGAGAAAAGCTTAGGCGAATGCAACNTTTTAGTCGTAAATGTATTATCAATAATCCTAAAAAAACATATTGTTTAAATTTAAATATGAATAGAAAATAATAAAAAAAAATAATTTAGACAAATATTGTGCTTGTCTTGTCAAGAAAATTGACAAATAAATTATTCTGCAATTTTGTTTCTCTTAAAATCGTCATAATGGGAAAGAGTGAGAATAAAAAAGTATAAAACAGAATTCAAAACATGATACTACAAATGTAATAAACTTTATTCGTGTATCTCATTATTCTTCGAAGATTCTTTTCCTTTTTATTTGGCATTAATCAAAGACAGTAAATACGCTTAAGACACTTTATATTAGGTAGTTAATTAATATAATTTTTACCTAATAGAAAAAGCATCCTCAATGAACGAATTAAACCTTATTAATGTTACTTTTACACGAAGCAAGGATGAATTATTAGTTTAGGTTTGAATGTTAACTCACTGACAGACAGAAAATTATTGTAGTTTTAACGAATACTTATAATCAATGTTTCAGTACCAAGCATAGTAGTGGTGCATATTACTTTGTAATTTAATTAAAGTAAAATATCTGATATAAAACAGAATAAAATTGAAAGTTACTTATGACTGGACTTAATAGAAAATGCATTTCAATAGACAGTATTATTAGTATTACTTTTACACGAAGCAAGGATGAATTATTAATTTTGGTTTGAATGTTAACAAATAACTATCGTTATTTTCACGAATACTTATAATCATTTTTTTAATATGAAACATAGTGGTGAATATAATTTTGTTAATTAATTAAAGTAAAATAAATGTCTGTGATAAAACAAACAAAACTGAAAGTTACTTCTTACTCGAACTAATAAAATTTTAGTTAAAAATGTATTATCAACATTCTTAAAAAAACATATTCTTTATGATATTAAAATATGAATACAAATTTAATCAAAAATGTTGTTTTTCTTGTCAACAAAATTAAATAAAACATACACATCTATCGCAGAAAATTATTCTGCAATTTTGTCTCTTTTAAAATTATAATAGTGGGAAAAAGTAAAGAAATAAAAAAAAGTAAAAAACAATATTCATAACAAGATACTACAAATGTAATGGAATTTTATGAGTCTATTTATCTCATTATTCTTCGAACACTCTCTTCCTTTTTATTTAGCCCTAATCAAAGACAGACTGTATACATAGAATGTTATGTCAATGGAGTATATAAAACAGCAGGGGTGTCTTATTTAATATTATCTATTTTATTACACTATTGGGGAGAAGAATGTATCCTAACGAGTTATTTTCCTTTTCATTTTCCTCTTTTTCTTCTTCTTCTTCTTCTTTCTTTCCTGTTTACAGATTCTATCAATTATGGAATATAGACTATAAAAAAAAAAAGAGAGAAAAGAGGGGAAATAGAGGAAAAAGATGAAGAAAATTCATCTCTGTTCCAATTTTCCTTCTTGTTGTATATTAGAGAGAGTAGTATAGGGGAGTTTGAATTAACTCAATGATCGCACTATCTTTTTTTTTTCCTTTTTATTTTTATTATTATTTTTTTTTTTCCTTCATGACATCAACTCCACAAGAATAACAGTATTCTTACTACTTTAGTCTTGTCTATTATATTCAATTTATTAATTTTTCTATTGTTTATCTCTCTCTGTTTTTCTTTCTTGATTAATCTCTGACGAAGCTCGTAAAATAATAGTACACTAAAACTATATCGAAATGTAGTAACATTCAATATCGATAATAACATCAAACTTCTTTCTATAGAACAATTTTTCCTTTTTTTTAACACCCATATATGGGTGATGGTAAAAGTTCCGAATAGACCTCGTCACTCGTATTTGAGTAACGCATATTTTAGTGCTTATGTGGTAAATTATTAAATTTGTCAACTATGAAATGGAGGAAAAAAATGCACACATAATTGAATTGAAAATTTGGAAAATGGAGCAAATTTTTAATTCAATTTGCTTCGTGTTATAAAAAATATCAAAAGAAAGATTTTGAAATAATGAATTTAAATTAGAAAAAAAAATTAACTTTGGAAATGTAAATGAAACTAACATTTCGTATTCGTTTATACTTGGCTTGTAGAAATTTAAAACGAGTATATACAAAAATTACATTTTAAATTCGTGAGAAAGAAGAATAAAAAAAAAAAAAAAGAAAAAAATTAATTGACTAATCACGAATTCAGAAAGTCTCTCAGAACTTTAGATCTCCAGTCTTGAAAAACTTTTAACATAAAGAAGAAAGTTGATCATTCTAAAGATTACTCTCGATCCGTTTTAATACTATTATTTCGAAATTATGCATTAAAATGATAATCCAATTTGTATCCAGAGTGTCATCTTATAACGAAATTTCATTTCATAATGAATTATTATATATGCAATAAAATCTCGATTATTTGAATAACTGTTTATCCAAACATAGAATGAATCACGTACGGATACTCCAGTATAGAAGGGTTTTGCTTGTACTGTAAAGCTTCATAACTCCTATATACAGAAGCCTACTTTGGGATTATTATTCAAATTGATACCAATTTTATTAGAGATGAAACATTTTATTGTAAATAAATATAATTTTACTTAAATAATAAATATAAATACAAATATAAAAATAAAGGATATAAATTTGAAATTATTATATTCCAAAAAAATACTGATTGTTTTAAATCAACACTAAATGTACGAACACTTCTACGACTCACTCCAAATTTACATACTTCAAATAAATATTTAACAAATATATTTGTTATTGAACATGTATCCTTGCTGCATAAATATCCAAGTTCAGTATATCATTCAAATTAAATATTTTCATACAAATATTGGCTTCATTTAAAAGACAAAATATTAAAAGAAAAAGATTGATGTTTAAAATTAGAATACAATTTGGAAATCATTGCATCCAAGAATAGAGATGTGCATAGATTAAAATAATCAACAAATAGTAATATAAATATAAATATAAATATAAATATAAACATAAATATAAAGGATAAAAGTTTGAAATTATTATATTCCAAAAAAATACTGATTGTTTTAAATCAACACTAAATGTACGAACACTTCTACGACTCACTCCAAATTTATATACTCCAGCTAAATATTTAACAAATATGTTTGTTATTGAACATGTATCCTTGCTGCATAAATATCCTAGTTCAGTATACCATTCAAATTAAATATTTCCATACAAATATTGACTTCATTTAAACGACAAAATATTAAAAGAAAAAGATTGTCATTTGAAATTAGAATAACAGTTGGAAATCATTGCATCCAAGAATAGAGATGTGCATAGATCAAAATAATCAACAAATGGTAATAACAATGTCGATATAAATAAATACACGAAAAAATATAGGTACCATTTCAATACATAGCGAAGCTAAAAATGCATTGAATATTGCCTTGGAATAAATAGAGAGAAATATCAAAATAAAATAAATTCTATAAATGTTCTATAAATGTTCGTATTGGAGAGAATTCAAAAGTTTTCTAACAACTAAGATCATTTAATTCTTGTTATATTCCATTGTCCTAATTATTAAATGAATTTTCAAAAGGACAACCCATGCTAAACGTTTAAAAATTGTGTAAAATTGTTTATCTTTTAATAATTATGACAAAAACAAATTATTATTTATCGATAATATCGTGTCGTGAATTTATTTTCAAATTTTTTAGTTAGATTATATCATTTCTTCTTTATTTTTGCATTTTGTTTTTTATTGTATAATATATTGCTTTGTTATTTATATTGTCTTCTCAAAAATTGCATAATTTTTAATCGAATGATGAATTAAAATTAAAAAATAGATTATTCTGTACCAAATATCAACGAAACGAATTTGTTTCTCGATCCATTCGAATAATTTTTACATTTTCTTTTGTTTATTTTTTTATATAATATATTGCTTTNGCATAATTTTTAATCGAATGATGAATTAAAATTAAAAAAATAGATTATTTTGTACCAAATATCAACAAAACTTTTTTGTTTCTCGATCCATTCGAATAATCGATGTTGTACATTTCTGTTCATAAATTAATGTCAACCACACGTGACACATTCTCTAATCATTTTATATTATTAATCTAATAAAAAACAGGAAATTAAGAAAAGATAATACACTTACCTAAACGTTGATAGTTAAAACAACAGATCCAGATTGACCAACCAACAAGTGAATTTATTTTTCTACCAGTAAAATAATCTTTTTTAATTATCTTCTAAATGAAAATTTCAAAAGAATGTTTTTCTTTTATAAGATGCACGGTAGAAAGATAAAGAAGAAGAAGAAGATGAAGATGATGAAGAAGAAGAAGAAGAAGGGGTATCAGAAGTAAACGAAGAAACACGATTATTAAAACACTTCATACCGCGACGACAAGGTGGCGAGAACTGAGCGTCCTTTGTGCCGGTTACTGGGTTTGATCCCAACTACTACAAAGCTATAAGAGGTTACCATTCCATGAGTCTGCGCGTACAAATCCATCCTCAGCGATCAACCGCACTCCTATTTTTTTCTTTTCATCCCCTTGTATCTAACAATAATAACAAACTCGAAGAATTTTTTGTCCCTTCAATGGAATCACCCCGTATGACGGTCATTAAGCATTTTTAAACATACTTTAAGAATTTTTTTTGACGACCATTTAAAAGATAGAACTATGAATTTATTTTTACGTATTTATTAACATTTCAGTAGTGTGTATAAAAATTTTTAGGCATAAATCTCTAAAAGAATATGAGTTGTACCACTTTGAATACACCTATCGTATATGAAAAGGTTGTTGAGTGTATCAGCCACGATTCTGGCTGCTGATTGGCTTATCCAACATAAAAATCAAACGGTATTTTAATTTGTAAACCTGTGTCGATAGAATGATTATAAAATTATTAGAAAATATTAAAAATTGAATAATTTGTTTATAACAGGCTTTTGAAAATTAATTTTATAATTTCATGATTACTTTTTCGTTAATTTTGCTTCGAAAAAAATAGAACCGCTCGGAATTTTCAAATGATTCTACTTTCATTATACTACTATACATGTGCTGAATATGTCATTAAAATTTCATAGCAATCGGTCAAACCATTTTTGAGATATCGTGGATAGAAGTTCTAAAAACATGTTTAAAGATTCAAGTAGACGTTTTAAACTATGATATACACCTACTCTTCTAACATCTATAACTTCCAAACAACATAGAATATTGAAAAATTATGCTACCTGTATATTCTAAACATATTTACGAATCTACTTATGCAAAATAAAATTCGATTTTTTCAACCCATCATACGGGGTGACTTCTTTAAAACTAGGTCCGATCAGCAACGATCGTGTTACTTTTTTCTTTTAAAAATTATTATTAAATGTTACCCTTAATTATTTAAATAATATTATTTGTTTTTCTTTTGATTTTTCGTTTATTATTATTTTAATATTTCCTTATTTTATTTCATTATTTGATATAGTTTTGTCGATTATTTTACATTCCTTTTATCGTTCTTTGAAACGTATTAGGTTGTCAGGTATAAAATGGAGCAATTTTCAATTCAATTATATGCATTTTTTGCTCCATTTCATACTAGACATACTAATATTATTTAAAATTAATATTTTCAATTAAAAATTTGAAGTTTCTTAAACACCATAGACAATTATATTTTACCATAACCATTTTTTAAGTATCTTTTTTCGTAACTTTACTTGATTACTTGATGGAACAAAATACAAAATACAAAATAGAAAATTTATTATACTAGTTGAATTAAAATAAAAGAGTAACTTTTTTTGAATAAAATATTAAACATAGGTATATCTATCTATGATAATTATTAAAATTAACAACAAGATTTACCATAAAAGTTACAATCGAACAATATTATAATCTGTAAAAACGATCATTGATAAATTAAATAATCGCAATATCAACATTACCACCTATTTTTTGTATTAACACACATACCAATGCATGGTATATTATCTCTGAATAGAATATTATTACTTATCGACAGAGTAAAATTAGAATCAAACTCAGTTGATAATACAACATATTTCATCGATTGAATAAATCGAATGTATTAGACTGCCAAGTATGAAATGAAGCAAATTTTCAATTCAATTATGTGCATTTTTTGCTCCATTTCATACTTGACGTCCTAATTTATTATTATTCACGATTTTTATGATCAACAAAATGTTGTCTCCAATGAAAACATGACATATCATATTTATGTTATTTAAAATGATTTCTTTTACATCACTCTTATTAAATATTATTTTTTTTTAACACTTACTTCTTTAATCGTTTCAGATCTTTCCCCCGTCAAACGAGAGTAAAACAGTAATATTGTCTAAAAGAAAAAGAAACTATTTTCAAATTTACTGTTAGAAACGTAAACGAACGTGCCTTCGCATAATCAGATCAGAAAACTGTTAGAAAATTACAATTCGTTAATATAAAGAACATCTGGACTCAAGGTTTTGAAAATAAATCTATTGTTACTCCTGTTTTCTTTTAGAAAGTCCTACAAAT
>JACGTP010000070.1:467640-496684 GCA_023678845.1 Mischocyttarus mexicanus | reverse complement strand
AATGAAGCAAATTTTCAATTCAATTATGTGCATTTTTTGCTCCATTTCATACTTGACGTCCTAATTTATTATTATTCACGATTTTTATGATCAACAAAATGTTGTCTCCAATGAAAACATGACATATCATATTTATGTTATTTAAAATGATTTCTTTTACATCACTCTTATTAAATATTATTTTTTTTTAACACTTACTTCTTTAATCGTTTCAGATCTTTCCCCCGTCAAACGAGAGTAAAACAGTAATATTGTCTAAAAGAAAAAGAAACTATTTTCAAATTTACTGTTAGAAACGTAAACGAACGTGCCTTCGCATAATCAGATCAGAAAACTGTTAGAAAATTACAATTCGTTAATATAAAGAACATCTGGACTCAAGGTTTTGAAAATAAATCTATTGTTACTCCTGTTTTCTTTTAGAAAGTCCTACAAATAATAAAATGTGGTTGGTATATGAGACACAGATGTGAGAAGAATCGTAGTTGAACGAATCTCAAAAGTTGAAATTGCGGTAAAGGTTCGTACATTTCAGACCGTTTTATGATTTAACGAGAAACATATTTTGAAAATATGGTTTGATCCAATACAAATTATCAACGACTCCTCTCGTTGTTATTGCAAATTAGAAAAATATTATTCAACGAACTATTCTAGATTGTTTATTATGAAATGGAGCAAATTTTCTATTCAATTATGTATATTTTTTGCTCCATTTCATATTTGACACACCTAATATATGTATAATAAATATATAATAAATATATATATACATATTTTCATACACATGTATGTATTTGTTAGTAAACAATAATAGTTAAACATAATAAATAATAATAAACGATAATAACATTGGATTATAACGTATAAGAAAACGATCGGTAAATTTTAATTTCAGTTTCTTCGTCGATAATCGACGTAAGATCATTCGAATACTAATCGAATAATCTACTCGCTGAAGAGTTAATATTAAAGCAGAAAGAGAAAACTACAGCTGGAGAATATGAAGACAATAAATGTTACTTGTAGTGAAAATAGAAGAAAAAGAAAATGCGAAATAAACGGAAAGATACGTACATCAAAAATGAGTAAGTAAAAATACAAAATATTCGTAATGATAAATCTAATTAATCCTGTAATGCAATTAAAAAGATATTAAATATTGTAGAATAGTCGAATCAAACATTTTCTATCATTTTTCTTTTTATGCGAAAGTTTCGATTTAGGAGGTTTAGATATTTTTTGTAGAGGATTGATACGTTCCACATATTATCGTTTTAGATATATGCAAACACTGAACAAAAAACAACAACAATAAAATTTCTTTTAATTATTTTGAATAAAACTTTAGGTTTTCCACAGTTTTGAAGATCACCTTGTGTGATGGTCAGTTTTTTAAGCATTATTTAAGAATTTTTTTTGACGACCAATGAAAAGATAGAACTTTGAAATTTTTTTGATATATTTATTAACATTTCAGTAGTGTGTATAAAAATTTTTAAGCATAAATCTTTAAAATAACATGAGTTGTATCACTTTGAATACACCCATCGTATATGAAAAGGTTGTTGAATGTATCAGCCACGATTCTGGCTGCTGATTGGCTTATCCAACACAAAAATCAAACGGTATTTTAATTTGTAAACCTGTGTCGATGGAATGATTATAAAATTATTAGAAAATATTAAAAATTGAATAATTTATTTATAACAGGCTTTTGAAAATTAATTTTAAAGTTTCATGATTGTTTTTCGTTAATTCTGCTTCAAAAAAAATCGAACCACTCGGAATTTTCAAATGATTCTACTTTCATTATACTACTATACATGTGCTGAATATGTCATTAAAATTTCATAGCAATCGATCAAACCATTTTTGAGATATCGTGGAGACAAGTTCTAAAAACACAGTTTTGAGAAAAACACGTTGAAAGATTCAAGTATATGTTTTAAACTATGATTTATACCTACTCTTCTAACATCTATAACTTCTAAACAACATAGAATATAAAAAATCATTTTACCAGCATCATATTCTAAACATAAGAATCAGTTTATACCACACAAAAAGAAATATTTGATATTTTCAACCCATCACACAGAGAGTGAGCCTCTTAATTATACAATTAAACGTTGCTGACATTGATAGGGGTGAGAACAGAGAAAGAGAAATAATAGATGGTGTATAAGGAAAACTAAAAAATAAAAAAAAAAGGTCAGAATCAGAAGAAGAAGAAGAAGAAGAAGAAGAAACCGACCGATTTGGCATAGCAGTAATAATAGTTTATATGAAAGAGAACAAAGGACAACACATTGTGTCAGTGTATGTATACATGTAGGGGGTGCTTCTCTTTTGGTAACTCTCAGTGGTGGAAGAAGAAGAAGAAGAAGAAGGGATGAATGTGGCGTTAAAGGCGTGGCAGTAAAAGCCAACCGGAGGATTGTCAGGACCAATCAGAAAAGAGAGAGGCGGTTATTTGGAACGTATGCCCATCTTGTCGGCTGCGGTAGCACATAACGCGTACTATGTGAACCAGTGTGTAAAAGTGTGAGAAAGAGAGAGAAAGAGAGAGACAGGGAGAGGGACTCAAAGGTGTTAGGAAAAGAAAGAACATTGGTGGGGTTCTAGTGGTATTGGTTAACTCTGGTGGGGGATGAAAGAAAGTGGAAGGGGTTGGTGGTAAACGTTTGGTGGAAACAGAGTAGGGGGGGACGGTATGCGCGCGCATCTCCATGCAAACCTAAATGTGTGGGAGAAAGATAAGAAAACGGATAGTAGGAGTAATGTGTGGAAGTGTGATAGAAGATTCATTTGGTGCAGGTTGGAAGGATGTTGGTCCACTGCACGGTGGGGAGTCCACCGTGCACCGTGCATTCGTTTGTGTATTAAACCTAAAAGAGATCCATTAAAATAAATGCGCTAAAAATATTAAATTAAAACGCTTTTTAAACATTGTAATTAAAAATAAAAAAGTAGGAGGAATTGATTTAACTTCGAGTTGGGTCCCTGTTCCCCCCAACTTTAACACACTCAAAAGTGATTACCTATCGTGTATATACTCTGAAAGAGAATGTGTGTGTGTGTGTGTGTGAGAGAGAGAGAGAGAGAGATTATGTCCGCGCCATCTTTAAACTAAGAGAGGGGGTTACTTCTCCAAAGAGAAGAGAAGAGAAACCAGTTCTCTCTATTTCATCAAACTAATAATTTCGATCTTGTCATCTGTCATCGCGAATTGGTTTTTTTTTTTTGATAACAGTGGACAGTAACAAACAACAACTACTACTACTACTACAAGACCAACAACAACAAGAACAATTTTAAATACTTGGAATACCTCGTTTTCGAATCTTCGTTTAGTTTCTTTTTATTTTTGTTATTTTGTTTTATTATTATTTTTTTTTTTTTTTAAGAAGAATGCATATTTTCGCATCCAGGTGCATCGTTTGAATTTTTCTTCTCATTTTCTTCTTCTTCTTCTTCTTCTTCTTGTTTCTTTCCTTTTGATTCTGTTTTTTTTTTTTTACTTTTTTTCGGTGGGAGGTGGTGGTGGTGGTGGTCAAGGCAACAAAGGATTTGTGGAAGAGTCGTTGTCAAAGTGTCGCGAATCAAGAAACTTTGTGCGAAAAAATTTGGAAAACAATGTTAGTGTGAATACGTTGTTTTTAACATTTATGGATATTTGAGTACTCAACAGTAACCGACGGTGTTGAACTATCGTGTTATTTTTGTGAAGAATTTATTTACCTAACATCAGAGAATCAATTTTGATTATTCTTCTTCTTCTTCTTCTTCTTCTTCTTACGTTGGAAGTTTACTGTATAAACGATGACGATGTTTATTCCTGTGAAACATCCACCTTATAATTGTTAAAAAATATTTCTGTGAACTTAAAACTTATTCGAGTTGAAAAGAAACTATTGTTCGATTAATTTATTATTTAAATTTGTATTCGCAATAATTGCGAATACCAACGAGTGTGTTGACATTTGTGGAAGAAATATTAGAAAAAAGGAAAAGTACGAGGAAAAATAATTTCTTTTTTTTATAATTGAGAACTATGAAGTCGAAGAGTTTGTTAAGGAACACCGACGGATTTAGAGTTTCTTCGTTTTCCTCGTTTTGTTCCGAAGTGTGTCAAGCACCGACTACGGCTTGATAAAAGTGCACGCCACTTTTGGGAGCTCGACGGTGTGCTGAAATCGCTTTGCAACTTGCAAGGGAGACTAATTAGTCCTTGCCTGTTCTAAAACGCCAATGAGAAACCTGCTCTCTTATTCAAGGTTCGTAAAACAATCTAATCGATTTTTTTTTCATATCATCTTATTATTATTATCATTATTATTATATTTATTTAAGGTGTATTAAGCACAATGCTGTGTCATTTTAATCCACGTTCAATATTCACCTATTTTTATATTTTACTTTGTTATTTTCTTATTTTTTAATATCGTTTATCGCAATTTCCTTTAAATTATTTAAAATTGTAGGATTTTTTACACATCTTTTTTGTTGTTGACAATTATTTAATACAGAAGAACATTGTAAAAAATGTTTTACAGAAAACCATAATATATTTCATATATTCTGACTTTTATTTCATAGTTATACTCTTAATCTATTAATCTATTATCATTTTTCTAAAATGTTGCTTTACAGTACCCATCGAAAGGGTCCGTGTTTTGGTTCTCGAAAAGAAAACAAGAATAATTTATGACTCGTGTTTTTTGTGTAATTTTTTATGCGTTGCATTTCATTTCGATTTAACTCGCTATTAAGTGTAATGATTTAAAGTATCTTAAGAAATCTCTGAGTGTTTTTGTTTAGTCCGGATATTTACGTTAATGTGTATCGAAGTTTGATATAAACTCGTCCATATTATACGATACTTGTGGAATTCAGTGTTAGTAATTGGTCTAATATGATTACTTGTCTTCGTGTAAAATATATTTAGGAAGTCAGAGAAGGTTTTCATACTTATTGCAATTATGAATATTACATTTTGTTTTATTATGGATTATTTGAGCTGCTCGTTTGCCAAATCGATTAACTTTTTGATAAACAAAATGTAGAAAAAATTTGATAAAACTACGTAACACATAGTCGTATTATTTATTATTAAAGTGTATTAGTATGTCGAGTCAAAGAAATTTTATCCCAAGTATATTTACGAAATTAAAAATTTATTATAGAATATTTGAACCTTCGTTTGCTACATTTAATTATATTTTGCTAAACAGAATGTAGACAAAATTTTATAAAACTACCTAACACATAGTCGTATTATTTATTATTAAAGTATATCATATAAATGATTAGTATGTCGAGTCAAAGAAATTTTATCCCAAGTATATTTACGAAATTAAAAATTTATTATAGAATATTTAAACCTTCGTTTGCTACATTGAATTATATTTTGCTAAACAGAATGTAGACAAAATTTTATAAAACTACCTAACACATAGTCGTATTATTTATTATTAAAGTATACCATATAAATAATTAGTATATCCAGCCAAAGAAAAAGAAAAAAACAAAATTAAAAATTATCAAATTACTTTGACACAAATTCAATTAATTTGAAAAATAAATTTCTAAAACCCTTTTCAGTGTCTCGTGAACGGGGTTACCATTTATCGACAGAAACGAGATGATTCTAATCAACCCGCATGTCATCGACATTTTAGATTCATCTCATGTGTCGATATCTCTGAAAAGTTTTTTTTTATCGATGATCACCCAATCGCATATATTTCTTCTAGCGTGAGAAAATAAGGGTCAGAACCTTATACGAGATGGAATAATTTTTCTTATTTAAATCCAAATCGGTATACATAAAGTAAGTTATCAAAACTAGACAACACGTTTAACTATGCTTTATTTTCGTTGCTAAAAAATCAAAAGGTACAGAAAGAATCAAATTTTACCCGCATATCGATCATCTTTTACATTAACATATTGGGACAAAAAAATATGTTGAATTTTCCCATTGAATTGTAACCAAAAATTCTACTATCTTTTTTTATCCACCAATTAAATAACACACATAAACATTAATTCTTCTTTAAACAAACGTTCCATCAATTAATTAACATTGAAACAACACTAAGAAATACTCTCCCTTACTATATCAAAAAACAAAAAAAACAAAAGAAATATTCAACTGTTCTATTCCCTTTGTTATTTTTCTAGTTATTTTTTCCTTGATATTTACTAGACGATAGTGACATTGAAAGAGGGTGTCGTAGCGAAATAAATTTACTCCTCGTGCGTGGTGATTCTAGAAGCACGTATTAAGGAAAATGAAAGAGTGTAGAGAAAAAGGGGTTTCTTTTTTTTGGAAAAGTACATATATCTAATCATTTATTTGTCGAGAAAATAAAAACAACACGGTTTGAGTATAACTTACACGAGACGAAATATATAGGATTAAAGATAAAAGAAATAGAATAGGATTTAGATACTATTTAAAGAATTACATGTATTCTATGTTCACGTATATATACATACATACATACATATATATGTATATATATGTGTTATATACATATATGAGGTATACATAACATGAAACTGTAAGAAGATCCCCTAAGTTCCTCCCGTACGTTCCTCCCTTACATTCCACCCGTACGATACTCCCGTACGATACTCCCGTACATTCATCCCGTACGATACTCCCGTAAGGTTCCTTAAGGAACTCAGAAACGGAAAACAGATAAAGTAAATAATGTCGCGCGCGTAAAGCGTCACACCAGCCGTTAAAGGGCGTGTCGTTTCCTAAAGTAATTTGTACGAGGAAAGAAAAAAAGAAAAGACCCTACTTTCGTGAACGTGATCCCTTTTTCCGCGAGTGCTTTTCCTATCATTTCTCGTCGTGTGTCCTTCCTAACTTACATGCATACATACATACACACACACACACACACACAGGTACGAAAGGAAAGAAGAGGAGAAGAAAAAAATATCGAATCAAATCAAATCGTTTGAGTTTCACATTTTCGGTGGCAGCTGCCTTTCCACTATTTCATTCAGTTTGTTCAGGATATTTTTCTCGAGATGATAACTCGATGAAGAAATTATTTAAAATGAATATTATTTTAAATAAACAATTATTTTAAATCAAAATTATTTGAAATCAAAAAGAAATTAAATGAATGATTATTTTTATGTTTATTTCAAGCTTAAAATATTAGATCTCTTTTTACTGCAACTAATATATTTATAAAAAGATATACTCTCCATAATATTTCAATAATACTTATAATATGTACATTTCAATATATACTAGTAAATATAATTAATTTTTCTGAATGAAAGTCTCTCAGTTATTAATAGTTGAATAGTACAGTAACAATTGAATGAACATAGGCTCATGTCTTACAACATCCTGGCACGTGCGTAAACAGTTCTTAAGTAATTCAATCTGACGCAGAGTCATGAAACGTCTCGAAATATCCGCACGTTTTTACGTTAAATATTCGCGAGTATGTATTTCGTCAAAAGAGAGAGAGAGAGAGAGAGAGAGAAAAAGAGGGAAAGAGAAAGTGCATAGGGTTTGTATCCGTCATCGCTTGCCTTTGAAATTTATGATCCTTTTTCTCTCTCTCTCTCTCTTTCTCTTTCTTTTTTTTCTTCTTTCTCACACTTCGTAGAAATATGCTTACATTTACACTCTCACATCTATGAGTGAAAAACATAGAAACCATTCTAACGCAATTGCATCTCTCGCGCTGCAGCAACAGACGACCATAAACTCGGACACAAAGAATTGTTGTTTTCTTCCCCACCTTCCCCACACCCACCCAACCCTGTCGTTTCGTAATTTCCTTCTCTTTTTTTTGTTTTATAAGCAACTTTACGATCGTGACTTTTTCTTTTCGACATTAACGCAGAGGACAATACTTCGCGTTGTGTTAGATTTTATCGACTAATTTTTCTCTCTTTATTTTAATCTTTTTCTTATTAATTTTTTTTTTTCCTTCAAATAGTCCTATCAAATAATCCTCATCAAAAGGGCTTTCTTTCTAGGATCTATTCTTCGATATCAGCTATTTGGGTGTTGTTAAAATAATCCATGAAATGAACCAAATCAATCACACACGTGTGGATATAAACCGACCGAGTGTCTTCCGATTACACCGTCAAAATTAGAATTAAAACAAAAATTCTTTTGGGGGAGAAGGATTCCTGCTATTGGATTGGCAACTAAGTAATTACGAATTTCCTCGACGTTATTTTATTTCGTCAATGCATTCAAAGTAAAATCAAACTTGTAATACCTTCTTATTTAAAATCCACAATCATTTAATTGTCAAAAGAATAGAACAAAATAAATTCACGTAAAAAAAAGTATATAGGTGAACGGGTGTTATTTCAAAATCGTGTGAAAAAAAAAGATAAAGAGTTGGGTGTATGGTTTCAATTTTCCAAAAAAATCATGTTTTATTGATTAATCATTGTCGCCAGCCATGAAGAAGAAAAACGTGTGTTACCACGCATGTATGCATCTCTTCTTATGGCTCATGTTGTTAGTGGTGGGGAGATACGTGATCCTCGAGATACCGGGAGACACGATGTGTGAAGTTTAGTTTTGCTTACGACGACCTTTAGTTCTACCGCTCTTGTCCTCTAACCTATCGCATATCTCGTACAAGGAATAAAAGTAGAGGGAAGGAGATAAAAGAAATTAATATAATATATACTTCCGGTTGTTGTTGTTGTTGTTGTTGTTGTTGTTGTTGTTGTTGTTTGAAAATAATCAGTGTCATAGGTTTGTCGTTGTCCATTTATTTATTTATTGCATTTTGATAAAGTTTCCTATTTTTCTTTTTTTTTTTCATATGTCAAATAATTTGTCCCGCCTAATAAGACGAGTCACTTGACACCCCATAACTCGTGCCGTCATGCAATGTAAGTTTTAAAACGAATTGTTGTATCATAGTCATTATTTTCTTTACCGTAATATTTATTTCGGTCAAAAGTATAATTTCTTCCGACGATAATCTAAAATTTATGGATTTATTTTATTTTTCTATCATTGACGTATAATTTATATATTTTTACATTACAAAGATTTTTACAATTATTATTATTGTAATATATTAATTTGATTTGATATTGTAATAATAATAATGATTATTATTATTTGATATTCTAATTAAAACAAAAAAAAGCTAAGAATGAGAGCAATTTTATTTAGGAAAGGTGAATTGGAAAAATTATGAACCTTTTGGGAGAGATAAAAGAAAAAATATATTTTTATAATATTAATTTTTATATTAAATTGTTATTATTAATTAGTGTATCGATAATAATTTAAAAAAAAAGAATAACCTTTTATGAGTGTAAAAATAAATAAAAAGTAAATAAAGAACGAAGAGAACGGAAGAAAGTAGAAATTTTAATAACTGATTGTGAGATTGGGTACGTCGTCGTATGCCTGTAACTAAAAAAAGTAAAAAAAGGAGAAAAGAAAGAAGAAATAAAAGTATAAAGGGCGGACTCCTTAAGGTAGTGAAACGCCTTAGGGTCGTCACGGGTAACGAGCATCAAAACGATGCTCGAACCATCGGAAACGAGATTCCACTCTCTACGGTTTATTCTGACACGCGAGATTTCCAAAACCACGACTACGTCGCTGGTACTAGCTTTGTAAACGAGAAAAATCTTTATTATGACACTTTGAACATTATTAACACACTTGAAAAAAAAAATAAAATCATCCAAATGCATATAATGAGTTTGTAGGAAAAATATAAATGTCAAATTTTTGGTCACAACTCGATAAGAAAATCCGATCAAAAGCAATATTTTCCTCTTTTATTTTATTTTATTTTAATTTGAATTTTTTTCCGTTCATATTAAATTCAACTCGCAGTTTATTATATTTTCTCGATGTAAGAAAGATAAACAATTTGATTTTATTATTTGTTTGTATTTTAATTACCACAATGAACAACGTTGCGAATTATTATTTTTCTTATTTTTTTTTTTTTCATACAACATTTAATTCCCCCTCTCATCTTCACTCCATCCCCACCATAGATTAATTGTCATTACGAGAGTAAAACAAAATGATTCTAAATATAATTTAACATTTGTCGTGTGTTAAAAGACGTCATTACCGAGACCGTGTTATTTGTTTAAAAATAAAAAAAAGAAATAAAGAAAGAAACGTATCTACTTCCTGATATTATTTTTTAAAAGGTGGAAGGGGAATGGGAAGGGAAGAGGTGGAGGTGAGAAGGAAAAGAAGATACATTTACGTACTTACCAAGAAACTTTGTTACACGGACGTATGATATATTATTTTGCGAGATTTTACCGTAAACATTTAACATCGAGTATATCGATGTTTAAAATTAAGAAAAAAATAATAATATACGAAAACGTATAAGATAAACATAATCTTAACGTCGGATTGTGCACATTTATTATAAACACAAAAAAAGAAATTTTAATATAATATATATATTTGGTTGGTGGAAATAAAATGTCGGATTTTTAGCTACGATTAAATAGGAAAAATCCGACATTTCTTTTCCACCAACCTTACATTATAAAATATTTTATATATAATATATATTATATTTTATATTATTATAGTTTTCGTATTCGATGCTTATAGTCTATAAATTTAATTTCATATGAAATATTAGATTGGTGGAAATAAAATGTCGGATTTTTGGCCACGATTCAATGGAAAAATCCGACTTGTTTTTTCCACCAACCTTACATTATAAAATATTTTATATATAATATATATTGTATTTTATATTATTATAGTTTTTGTATTCGATACTAATATTCTATAAATTTAATTTCATATGAAATATTAAATTGGTAGAAAAAAAATATGTCAAATTTTCCCCATTTAATCGTGACCCTAAAATCCGTCTTATTTTTGTTGTCTCCAACCCAATATATGAATAAATAATACCAAAAGAGAGAAAACAATTATTGTTTGAATATACAATAGCATACAAATTACCCATAATTGAAAATTTGTCTCGAGATATTGGAGAATAAATAGATATTGGTATGATTTAAATAGAAAAACAAAATGAATTGGTTAAGAAGAAAAAAAATACGAATAGAATAGACGAGTTAAAAGTTCTCGGTGGAAGAAACGAGTATGTCTTACGAATGTAGTTAACGAATGGGTTAACCTTGGGGAACAGTATGATAACAAGAATACATGTTATGCTGACATAGCATCCTCTGGACGTAATCGGACTTACCGACATTGCAAGAAAGAACGACGCTCTTCTTCGTATAAAAATAAGCACGTGATTGGTCATCATCGTCACGAGTCCTAATCATCGCGATTAATATTTCTTTCGCTTTGTTTTTTTCTGTTTTTTTTTTCTTCTCTTTTTCTTTTCTTTCGTACGATGATCTCACGAAAAGTATTGTTCCTTCAAAACAATGTCATTAAATGTATTTAAAGGTATTGTACGTATAACGTGTTAGTGAAATTACTTATCGAAAAATATAATTTCTATATATACATTGAACTGGTGGAAAAATAATGTCGGATTTTTGGCCATGACTCAATGGAAAAGTCCGACATTATTTTTCCACCAACCAAATATACACATATATTTCATAATACGTAAAAAATAAATGTTTTTCTTTGATGATTTAATTAAGTATTTTTGGTATTATAAATTTGCACGAACTTTTCTTGACATATTTGAACACATTTTCAGGTAATATAACTTTTTGGTCTTTCTTTATATACATTTATATATTGTTTTGAATTGATGAGAAATAAGTAGAAAGTAAGAAAAGATTTTAAATGTATTTACATGGAGAGAAACCTTTTTGCTTGTAAGAGTCCTCTTACCATCTTAAAAGTTTCCTTCTGAATCCTTTTCCTCCTTTCTGTCACGCTCGCGAGACGAGTCGTAGTTTACTGGCGAGTCGAATGGCGAAAGCAACGAAGTTCAGCGACTTCAAAAACTAACCGACGCGACGTACCTTTTGCCTATACCAATAAATTCTATTTCACACACGTTGTGTGTTGCTTTTGCCCGTGAGAATGTGCATCAAGTTCTGAGATCTTTTCTTTCATTTACTTTTTTTTTTTCTCTTTTTCTTCCATCTTCTTCTTTCCCTTTTTATTTCCTTCTTTATTACTTCCTTTCTTTTCTACTTCTTTAAACAATTCATTTAGAGTATTCTCATTTATACAATAATTATTACAAAATAATTATTTATATTTCAATCGATTCAAGTATGAAATGAAACAAATTTCAATTCAATTTTCTACATTTTTTTCTTATTTTTAATAATAATAATAATATAATTTATCGTCAAGTATGAAATAGAGTAAATTACAATTTAATTTTGTGCATCTTTTTTGCTCCATTTCATACTTGACAACCGTAATATCTTAAATTTGAATATTTCAAAACGATTATGGATTACTAAAAGATACTATCTATAATTTCAATTGCAAATTTTCAATTAAATTATGTGCATTTTTCGCTCCATTTCATACTTGACACACTTAATACTTCAAAAACATATATAAACGGTGTCATAACAGTTTACACATTGCGTTGACCATCCTGTATATATTTTATATCGATGTCAGATTTTTTTTTCTGTTCGGTACAAATCGTTACGAAGGACCAAGAAGGAAGCATGGCATATAACTTCATTTTATTTCAAACGAGTCGTATTTTTCAAGTAAATTACTACCGAAGAATACTTACAAAGAAAAAATCGAATGAACTTACATCCTTTACGAGTAAAAATGACACATTATAGACGCGTGTAGGGAAAAAAATATTATCCACTTTTACCTGGTGAAGGAGGAGGTTGTGGGGGGTGGGGTGGGGACGATTGACTTTGGAAGAAACATCGAAGAAGTAGGAGTTGAGAGAGTTTTAGATCTCTGAAACAGGAATCTCTGAAACGAAATATACGTTGTAGTGGAGGAAGAGGGTAGAAACGAAATAAGTCGACGTCCATTACGTCAATCGTGCCAGCTAGCTGGTCGGGTCAGCTGGTCGTGAGCCAAGTTGTAAAATAAATGGTACGTTAGTCTCGGTCTCTAATCGTAAGATCGACGCGCTTTTAAATTACGGCCTAATAACCTATACCCAGAAAAATCTTCAAAAGATATATATATATATATATATACAGATACTATATCATCTGTGTGTTGGAATATGTTGCCAAACTATTGTTTACCAAAAATCAAATCTCTTTTCCTTCTTTATTTCTCATTCGTTCATTTTATTTCGATGATTTACTAAACATTTATAAACTCATGATTATTTAACCAAAAATTTTCATAGCAAATTATTTTATTTAGTAAAATACACAAATTGAAGTATATTAGCTGTATATTTGTTGGGTATTTACTTATCAGTATTTTAAAAAATAAATTAAAATATTAAATAAGTATTTTTAAAATATTTTCAATAAATAATATTAAAAATATATTAAAATATAAAAATATATATTTTAAATTAATGTAACGAGGGTACAGTGATATTGGATTGTCAATTATGAAATGGAGCAAAATATGCACATTATTGAATTGAGAATTTGCTCCATTTCATAATTGACAACCTAATATGTTGCATTTGAGGGAGAAAGGGAAGTTTCTTCGTGGCTTTAATTAAAATTTTCATTCTTTCTTCTTTATTGTTACATTAAATAATCACTATTATTTAACCAAAAATTTTCATAGCAAATAATTTTATTTAAAAAACACACAAGTTGAAGTATATTAGCTATATATTTATTGGGTATTTATCGATATTTTCAATTAATGTAACGAGAGTACGGTAATGTATTGAATTGGGGAGAAAATGGGAAAGTTTCTACGTGGTTTTAATTAAACAAAAATTTCCAACAGAATTATTTTTGATTTATTTATCGTGCATCGAATTCTTCCCACGACAAAAATTCAAAATATTTTGTGAAATAAATGGATCTAAACTCGTCAAAGATCTTAAAACTCTGTTTACTTTTTCAAATATAAAGCAAAGTCATCGGTTTCGCGTTATTCCAAACGAAGTTGATTTTCTTTTCTCATTTTTTCTTTTTTTATATATTTTTTTTTTAACGTACACATACATTCTACTATATTCATACTACAAATAATATACACATATTAAAGATGCATATACGATGTTATGTGTAGTGGTTAGAAGAGTATAATACTTTGTAGAAAGGATGTGGCCGTGTGACATCATCCGAACTCTTTGTACGTGCCCAAGTGGAAAACACGCTCACAGCCGATTATCCATTTTTGCACGGAATTATCGTGTACCAAGCGAGATAACCAGATCTCGTTCCTCGCGTACAAATCATCTCTGAAGATATTACACGAGGAAAATTAGACAAAGATAATTGGTGACGGTGGACGAATGGACGGATTGACTGACGGACGGACGACGAAGGGTGTCCATTGGTTTGTTTCAATTGGAATTTAACCAAACAAATTCTTACGATTATATCGTTACAGATTAAAAACATTCTTCTATCGTAAAGTAATGGGTTTTAAGCTTGAAATGGACTGGAACCATTTTTTTGAATTGATGCAAAATTAAAAAATTCGATTTTTTGAACCAACCACACGATGAGTGACTCCCTTAAAATGAGAAATAATTTTTTGGTCACTGAATAATAAATAATTTATTGTATAGATAATTTTTATTAAGATAATATAGATAATTATTATGTAGATTATTTATTATATTGATAATAATAATAATAATTTATTATATATAAATAATTCATTATTCAGAAGATTAATTTCTGTACTCTAATGTAAATCGTTGCAATAATCAAATGCACTAGCAAGCCATTAATAAAATAACTAAATTATAAGAAAGATATATTTAAATTATGAAAAGAGAATTTTATAAAAAACAATATACGTAATTTTATTGCATTTCTCAACATTTTTGTTTTATGAAGTTAATTAATTTGTCAGGAAGAAAGGTTCATATATCTCTTTCTTGTTATCCTAAACGTTATTACTTATTTCATTTCAAATAAACGAATATCTTGAAAAATATTTCAATATTGTAACAAATGATTGACATTAGATCAATTTCCTACTTTGAGAAATGACGATTTTTTACATGTTGATCGATCCTAAGTCAATATTATTTTATTTCACTTCTAACGCTCATGATATCCAATAATAATATTACATTAACAAAAATATTTGATTGTATCTAAAGTTTCTTTCCATTTCCTGTTTTTCTTCTTCTTCATATTAAATTTTATATGCATAATATATGTTATTTTATATTATTTTTCTTATAATATAATAATCCTTTACGATAGAAAGAAAAGTACAATAACAGAATGAATATCATTCTCTATATGATTAAATAAAATATAAAAAATACAAAAAAAATTTAGTAATTGTAAGAAATAAATTGAGACGATCTAATATTTATATACAATTTTTCTTATTAAAAAAAAAGTTTAAGCTAAGTGTCATTGCAATTAGTTCCTATGAATGAAAAATCTTTGGTACAGGAAAACAACAAGAAATATTAAAGAAAAATAAAATATCCACTCTTAATAATAATAATAATAATAATAATAATAATAATAATAATAATAATAATATATAATAATAATAATAATAATATTAATAATAATAAATTTTAAGAAGAGAATTTATTACTTCGAAAAGTTAAACTTTGAGTTAAAAAATAAAATTATAATCGCATAATATACAACGATAAAATCAAGATATAATTTCCAAACTGATCGTAATAAAATGTTAAACTAATGGTGAAGAAGAAAAAAGAAAAAAATTCAAAATGACGTAGAGGTTCTGCGAGACCTAAGTTGGGTGGCCATTTTAAAAAGCACGCTAGAGCGATCGGTCACACTTAATGTCAGGTTGAAAGTGACTTGCTTTAGGGCCGTTTAAAGGGCGGGATATACACGGATGAAAGGGCGAGAAAGCGCGAGAAAGGGCGAGAAAAAGGGCCTGGCTCATTCGGGACTGCCAGTATCCTCTCAAAACTCTTCTTCCTTTATTTTCAACCAATCTGTCTCTGTCTGTCTGTTTCTCTCTTTCTCTCTCTCTCTTATCGTTCTTTTTCTTGTCATAGTTTGCAACGAGAAGGAGGCACGTACTTACGTGCAAAACGACAAGGGTTGTGGTACATAGGGGTTATGCACAACTCTCCTAGCTTCCCCTAACTTTCATATTTTCTATCCTTTTCTCTTCTTTCTCTACGTATATATATCTATATACCTTTATCTATATACCTATATACCTATATATATGTCTCTTTCTCTCAAGCTTTCCCTATGCACAGACCCTTTTAGTTCTGAAACGAGCGTGAGATTTTGCTCGAGTCGACCGACACGCGTCGAAATTAGAAAGACACTATTAGAGAACAATTTTTTATTCCTTTCCAACTATTCAGCTCAATTACCATTAAATTTAAGACACAACTGATATCTAATCCAAATGCATATTTTATTTCGTTTTTTTTTTATAGAAGATTGATAAAATCTGATAGAATCTGTATAAACAAATTTACTTCTATTTTTATTTTTACAATTGTAAAAATTAAATATATTAATTTGGGGATAAAGAAATCGATTACTTTTACGATAATTTCAAGCTTACAATATTATTTATTTATTTTTTATTTATTATGTTTTACGTAATCCACGTTCTTCGTGTATATACGCAGTGTACCAAAATTCGTTCAACCCAATAAACAAAATTAATATTGATTTATCGATAGAACTACGATATTATTTTCCTTTTCTTTTCATTCTTCAAGAAATACGAGTATTTATTAGGCTGTCAAGTATGAAATGAAGCAAAAAATGTACATTATTGAATTGAGAATTTGCTTCATTATGAATTAGAGTTGCTAAAGTATGAAATAGAGTAAATTCTCAATTCAATTACGTGCATTTTTTTGCTTCATTTCATACTTGAACAACCTAAGATATTAATTATATTATAATTTATTAATGTTGCTAACAAAAAAAAGTCCTTGGTTGTAGTGATCTATTTCGTTCTAATATAACTGTTGTAAAGAAATATTGATGATGATAATCTTTTTAGTTCGATTAAGAAAAGACGACTTTTGGGGTCATCGTGTTTATTTGTGTTTCGTATGTTGTACATATGCATAATAATGTATTATACATTAGAACTAGGTCAAATATTACATGTTACACATTACACATTACAACCACAATACTAATATTTGAAAGCATAGGTGTAACGTTAAATGTGTCATTCAAAAGTCAATGATGCTGTCCCATTAATTGTTATATATTAGATCTACCGGAAAGTTCTGTCCGATTTTAGAGTAAAACCAAATACAAATTACGGACAGAACTTTCCGGTATACCTAATGTAATACATTAGATTGGTGCATATTAAATGTCGGATTTTGAAGTATATGAGGCCCATAATTTGTCATGGCCGATCATTGTCATGGAGAAATGATGAGCTATGCCGATTAACAAATGATAGGCCTAATCTCTGTGTTTAGTCGGAGAAAAGTTATTGAAGTATAAAATATTAGGGGTAGTATGTTAACAGTGAACTCGTTGTAACTGAAAGATATATCGAAAGATTTGTTATATTTGTTTTTTTTTTCAACATAATCAATCTTATCAGGTACGAAAAATGAATAGAAATAAAGAAAGATACATGTATGTATATATGTGTATTTGTATATATGGTTTTGTCATACGAGAAAGCATAGGATTACTCGCAAAACGTGTGTATATACGATCGTGGCGTTAGCTCCTGTTAAACCAAGTCATTTCATCTGTTACACGTCACGAGCGACATTGTAAGTAAGTCGAGTACGTGTAAAAAAGAGTGAAAGAGTAAAAGTAAAAGAGTGAGAGAGAGAGAAAGAAACATAGGGGGACGAGGAACGAATGTATTCCTTTATCGGTCAACTCAACTTTCTCGTTGTTCCGTCTACGTAAGAATCTATACACACACACACACACAGGTTTGCTACTTACATTGTAGATATCAACATACCCAAAGGTTACAAATTCAAGCTGCATGATCAGCAGTACGATAATAGAACTAAATTCATGGAACAATATAATACCAGTACTGGTAGTTTTTAGAATAGTTTTTTAAATTAATTTTTATTTTTCCTATATCATTGAAATAGCATTTATTTTGATTTATTTTTATATTTTCTAATGCAATTATTTTTTTTTTAGGAATTATTATTCAACATATGTGTGTATTTCTATTGAGACAATATTTAAGACGATTTATTTTCGGATGGTATTTTTTAAATTAATTTTTATTTTGCCTGTATCATTAAAATAACATTTATTTTATTTTATTTTGTAATCTAAATTATATTTTTAAGAATTATTATTCAACATATGTGTGTACCTCTATTGAGATAATATCGAAGAAAATTTATTTGAAATACGATCTAAAACAAAAACCTATCATCATAATTATAAATTTATTTATTTATTTTTAATAACATCTCATTTTTTTATACTCGAACAAAAAGAAGAATAAAAATACCTCGACGCTTAAATACGTCAAATCAGAATTCTGGATAGAAACGTTCACATATAACTCATTGTCAGTCATATATCGATAAAGGGTTAAAATTGTAAGAATACGTAAAGGTATGAAAATATAAATAAATTTTATTGAGAATTTCTTTTGGGAAGCAGGTATTTATAAACAATTGACATATATATAGTTTTCATAAATCACAGGAAGAAATTTGAAATAAGAATGAAAATGGTCAGCGGAAGGTGTAAAGGGAGGAGGTTAAAAAAGGGAAGAAAAAGGAAGAGCAAGTATGAAAGCTAGTCCCGCTCATTCGTGTTGCATTAAAATGCAAGACCACGTGCGTTCTACTAGAATGTCAAAGACTTCTCTTACCCTCTCTCTCTCTCTCTCTTTCTATATAGAATGAATCGAAACGCGCCCTTTTGCTTCACCTAGTCCCTACCCACTGCTATTAACGTGACTTTTGTCAAAGGTGTTCTATCCGGGGGGCGACCAAGGTAACATTCGTTTAATCTAATGTGAAAAAAAATCGTTTCTTATGGTAAATTCGACAAGATATATATATATGTAAGTATATAGGTTTATATATATATATAGGTGAGCTATTAAAATGGAGTAATCTTAGTTATGTCTTCTGATCTACGTTACCCGCAAAAATTTGTTCATTGATCGGTCACGAACGAAACGAAATTCATAATTCAACCTGTCTTCCTTACTAATAATAAAAAAAAAAAGAAGAAAACTTACAACGCAAGACACTTTATTTTATTTTCTATCTTCCTTTTTTTCTTGTTCTCTTTTTATCTTATTTCGTACCTTTATTTTTTTCCTATATTCCTTTCTGTATTATTTTTTCCCCCACTTTTGTAAATCTTCTTCTTCTTCTTCTTTTCCCTTCACAATCCTTTGAAATTCTGAGAAATCATTACTTTCTCGATTCTTTCACTTTAGGAAAGAAATTTTTCAATTTAGTGTTATATTTTTCTTTTTTATCAATCTGGTTTAACATTTGTATCATTTATTATTAATATATTATACAAAGTAAGACAATAAGTACTTCAGATATCTTAGATATCTTCGAAACTATAAAATCTTAGAAATTTCATAGAAATATTTTGCTGGAATAAAATTACACGTTGTATATAAACTGTAGTATGCAATTTTTACCAGAATTCAATAGAAAAATCTATAATTTAAAGTTACAATTACATAGAAAAATAGTTAATTGATAATAGTTCAAAATTTAATCTAAGCAACGATTAAAAACGTAAGACACAAGTACTTTGTGTAAGAATTCTTGTTTAATTAAATACACCTAAAATCGTTCATTCCCTGATTTGAATAACCACTCTTTTCTCAATCCCATTGAAAATTTATAGAATTAATTTTAGATAGAAAAATTCTATAATAGTTCAATTCTTGTTCGATAACTGAATTAAAACAATAACTGCGAAAATGAACTGGACAAAGCAAAATGTCTAATTTTTGGCTACAATTCAATGGAATAATTTCTGACCATTTATTTTTCCACCAATATTTTTTTAGTTGTTAAAAAAAAATATCAAATTGTCATAAAATGATTGAATTAAAACACTGCCAAGAATATCTTTCAATTTGATTAGATTTCAATAGATTCAAATCAATCCAATCGATCTTTTATCAATCCCCCTTCTTCGAACGAGGTGAAATATGAAATGATTGGAATTTCTCTGACGTTCTAAGTGAATTCATGAGATTTATAAGAAAAGTCCATTAATTGAATGATAGGAAGAAGAAGACAGCTAGCTAAGCGTTTGCATTCCTGCAAATTGGATTGCCTTTCACTATTATATTGCTTCCGCTTATCACAGATATCGATTATGCACGTAATAGTGAGTAATAGAGTAACTTCATACGACACGTGTCATCAGAACATACATCGAATTCATTTAACCAGTCAATTCTTTTCAATCTAATAAACGAGGTATATTTTATTTAAAAAAATAACCGAAAATTTATTTTACACACTTTTCTCTAGCTTAAAATTATTGACCGTTTTTTTTTTAACAAAATTGTTAAGATAACACTGTTTTTTTTTTATTATAAATAAAATATTAAGGTATTAAATATAAACGAAGATTTTTGTCATTCCATCACGTACAGGATTAAATATAAAATACTAGCTGTCAAATTTTCCCAGGTATATTTATGAAAAGGATTTATATTATTAAAAGTAAATAAAAAAAAATATATATTTAAATATTAGAAATTGGAAATCCTCTGTCTAAAGGTGAATGGCACCTTTTATTTTCCACATCTGGAAGAAATTACGTTAGATAAATGGTGGGAGTTTATTTGTTCGCGGGCATTTAAAAATCCAACAAAAGTTACCTTTCTAAAAAGAACTTTTCTCGAAGACAAAATAAGAAAAGCCAAAGAAAAAAAAAAAAGGAAAAAAAGAAGGTAAGAGAGAGAGAGAGAGAGAGAAAGGAAAAAAAAAACAGAATGTTTGTTGTCTGAGAAACACATGTTTCGAATTAGACCTTTTCTATTATATTCGTTTCATTTAAAGATGGAAATGCGTAAAATAAGTAGATATCAATAGTTCTTCCTCTCCCAAAAATATATATACATAAAAAAAAAAAAAGGAAAATCCTTACCCAGCTGAAAATAGTTAGCCAGATTTCTATTTCCCCTTTTGATAAAGGAACGACTTATTGGAAACACATGTTGCACTACTATGAATTGTCAATCTTTTCAGAGGTGTATTCTTCCAAAGGTGTATTCATTCGTAGCAAAATGATTCATGTGACTATGTTAAAAATACGAGGATAGAAATAATATTCCTGATATTTTTCTCCGATCTTTTGTAACTTTTTTTATGCAACAAAATTATTCATATTTTTATAATATAAACGAAAAAAAAAACAGAATACTAATTTTCTCTAAATCTTAGTCCAAAATGAATTATTTTAAATAGATTCATAAACATTAAACTCAGATTTTATTCAATTCAATGTAAAAGTAATATTTCTCCAAAAAGAAAAGAAAGAAAGAAAAAAAAGAGGATAAAAAGTTAATTCCAAAAAATCAGTTTGAAAAATCTGAACTAAAAATAAGATAGTTTTTATTATGTTTTTAATTTTATTTTGGACAAAACCATTGAGAAATAATATTTTTCTAGTTCATTCTCTCTCTCTTTCTCTTTGGTTAACGCTATGTAGGAATAGTTGTGCGCGTGTGCATGAGAACCCTTCGATTTGAAGTGATTCTGTACTTCCAAGGGTGGAGCTTAAAATAAGGGTGTTACCTCTCTGGCTTAGCTACCCTGCGAGCAAACGGCATTTGAAAGCCTCGGGGTGGGAACTGAGAGAATATTGGTGGAGGTAACATTGAAGAAAGAAAGAGAAAGATTCATAGAAGAGAGAAAACCAGATTGTGAAATGTACAACTGGCATCCACCTTCCAAACATCGTTCTATGAACACCAAGTACGTTTCGTCGGATAATATTTTTTCTTATCAGTATTTTTATAAATATATATATACATGTTAATGTATTCTTTAAAGAACAACCAAGTTAAAAAAGTGTGAAAACGATCGTGTCAAGTAATTAATACGTGTGATTGTGTAAAAAATGAAAAAGAAAAGTGTTACGATAAGTGTGAACAAAAATAATTGAATAAACATATTTGTGTCAATGATTTATCGAAACAAAAAAGATCTAACAATAATAATATGGCTCCGATGATTTATAACGATGACGATAATAGTAATAATTCTAACATAGAATTAGAATATGATCATCGTGTGGATAATTGGAATCGCAGAGATAAATTTACAGAGGAAGGTATTTGAATTGAAATTCATTTATTTATTGATTGTGTTGTTTAAACATATCATTAAATTAATAGTGATTCTAAGAGAGAGAGAGAGAAAGAAAGAGTGTAAAAGGAAGAGAGAGAAATGAGGGAATGAAGGAATGGAGGAATGGAGGAATGGAGGAAGGAGAAAGAATAAATGATGCATTATTCAGGAAAAATTTCCATTCATGAGAAGTCTCGGTAGATAGGTAGCTACATCGTTAGGTTGCTCTCTCGCTGGCACTTTAATGACGGTGTTTGCTCCCTTTGCCTTTCCTTCTTGTAACGAGGAGTTTCCTACATTGTTACGCGCCTTCGGAAGACCATAATATATATATATATATACCGATAGTGGAATATATTCTTCTATATACTGGAAGGTGGTGCTCGAAATATTCTGTTGGGTCCACCAAATGCATATACATTGTTATCTCGTGTGCATAAACCTGCATACACGCGCAACTAACAGTGCAATATGGTTTTCGTACAAAAGGAAATATTCGAGATTTAATTAATTAATATTGGAACGTTACAAACGGTTCTTTTTATTTAATTATTTAGTTGTTTAGATTTTTGGTGAACTTTTATATCTACGTAGTGGAATGTATTCTTCTCTACTGCAAGGTGGTACTCGAAATATTCTGTTGGGTCCACCAAATGCATATACATTTGTATTTTATGTGTAAAAACACACACTTGCGCGCAACCAGCAGTGCAATATGCTTTTCGTATAAAAGGAAAAATATTCGAAAATGAATTAATATTGACACGTTACTTACGGTTCTTCTCTTTTTTATTTATTTACTTATTCATTTATTCATTTATTTATTTATTTATTTTTTTTTTATTGAGATATTTGAATATCTTTTATATCAATGTAAATCATATTATATTGTTTTAATACGAACAAATATAAAGATATTGTTTCCAGCAAAGGTTTCAACTTCAGATACCATAGATCTGAGCAATTCTCAGCATCATTATCATCATTACCGTCATCATCATCATCACCATCATTGTCATCACAACGATCACCATCACCATCGACGGGATATCAGCACCAACACCACCATCACCACCACCACCACCACCACCAGGAGCACCAATAACAATAATAACAATACCAACAACAATAACAACAATTTGATCAACATCGTTAAGAACGAATCACCGGAACTCGTGATGAAGGAGAAAAGTAAAACAGCGGCCCGATGGCGCCGTGAAAAAGAAAACAAAGAATACATCGAGCTTGGTAAACTTTTGCCTCTGCCGTCGACTATTACATCGCAATTGGACAAAGCTAGTGTAATCAGGCTAACTACCAGCAGTCTCAAAATGAGAGCATTATTTCCTCATGGTAAGTACTTCTTTATTTATATTTTCATTTTTTCATATTTGTTTAAACAAAAGAAGAAGAAAAACTAAAAGGAAAAGTCAAAGCTTTGAGGGGATCACTCAGTGTTACGGCCGCGTTTTTATGCATTTTTTAAGAATTTTTTTTGATGACCGATATAAAGATACAACTTTGAACTTTTTACAATATATTTATTAACATTTCAGTAATATGTAAAAAAATTTTTAACCATAAATCTCCGTAAGAACATGAGTTGTACCACTCCGAATACACTCATGTTGAGAAAATCGCCGAACGCGCTAAACACTTCTAATCTTTACGCCTCTCACAAACAAACAAAAAATGTTATATAACTGAAACTTTACAAATATGTTCGAGACGAGTTTACCAATATAAGAAAAAAAAGAAAACGAAAATCGATTGAAAGTTTCCCGAGAAATTCAAAAAGTCATCTTACTTTTTGATCACACCTGGTATATTGTTTCAATCAAATGATTTTAGTTACAATAATATATTTAACGTTCTCTTGTACATATTTTTTTGTTGTATTATTAATTCACCTACCGGACGACATCTTCCAACGTAATAAAGGGCAAATAATATCGGATGAGATGGATGTGATTGCGCACTTAATGCATTGTTAGCCCCTACTGCTTTGTAAGCAAAGTATGGGGGCTGTTATAACGTTACAATAGTCTAACACCGACTACTACCTACTCTTTTTCTTTCTTTTTTTTTTTTTTTCTTTTTACACTAACACACCACATCACCACCACACCACACCACACAACCCACTATACGTTAAGTTCTTTCCATCTTTACTTCACTTCTCTATCTTTCCTTCCTTGTCATCGGCGAATTGAATTTCAAGTGGCTGCATCCCTCTACAATACACGAACGCTTGCTTTATTCTTCGATGATAAAAAGAAAAAGGAAGAAACAGACAGGGTATATACGTACCCTCTCGTTGTATACACGACGACACTTTTTTTCAAAGATTTTCGTTCCCATTTTCCCACCTTCATCGAATATTATCATACCCTCGGTCGTGGTTTTAAACTACCACGCAACAATAAGATTGGGACAAAAATTGTTTCGATTTTTTGATGTAACAACTCTCGAAATTGAATTTTCATGATGTCCGAAGTAAAAGGTCTCTTATCGTTCATCAAATATGTTTCTGATCTTAAAGATCTAAATCAGCGTTTCTCAACCTATGTGGATCAGAACCGATCATTCATTCAACTGCATACGATTTTTAATGACTACCAAAACGATTGTTGCTATTTTAAATCAAATCAAAATAAAATGTCATTTGTTTGGATCAGATTAATATTTATCGAATGATTTAATTTTTTATACAATTCTTACAAATTGTAAATCATAAACATTTGGATTGGTTTGTTGCACATTGTTGATTGGGTTACGAGTTGACACTCGTTTACACTTGCATTAGATTTTATCTTAATTTTTCAAACTCAATCGTGTTTGCCAGATGCATAAGATTATTTTTACATAAAACTACTTATCAACAAAGTATTAACGCAAATAAATCTATTGGGCATCAAAAAGTGAAATGATTGAGAAACGCTGTTTTAAAAAAGAATGTTAAGAATAGAAAGGAAATCTCGTATACAGAAATGTACCCTAAACTCGAATAATATTGACATAATTCATGCTAAATCATATAGGTTTGGATGCTCTAAAAAATAAGAAGATTTTTTTTTAAATAAATATTTGAATTTATTGTTTAGGTTTGGGAGATGATTGGGGTAATAGACCACCTCCTAGTAGTCCTTTGGAAGCTGGTATTAAAGAATTAGGCTCACTTTTCTTAAAAGTAAGTATATCTGAGATATTTTAACCATATTATCAACTTTATTATACATTTTTATTGTAAATTGATATTTCTTCTATTTCATTTTTTTTCTGTTTTTGTTTGTTTTAGACTCTCGATGGTTTTGTATTCGTTGTGACACCTGACGGAAAAATTGTTTACGTTAGTGAAACGGCCAGCGTTCATCTAGGAATGTCTCAGGTTAGATTTTGATCTATCATTTACTATGATTTTCAAAATATTATTTTACATGACAGAGCTAAATGTTCAAGTTACTCATATAAAATATTTTTACGCTATTATCATTTGATTCTATGATAATAATTCATTGTATACAAATTTGTCTACGTAAAAATCATTGTAAAAGAGATGTTTAAAGAAAAACAAAAAAAAAGGTAGAAAATAAAATTGGCAAATTGAAAATAAATTACTTAAAATAAAATGTACACAAAAAGATTTGATCGAAAAAAAAAAAGAACAAAATGAAATTATTCCGGTACCGGGAATCGAACCCGAGCCTCCTGGGTGAAAGCCAGATATCCTAGCCACTAGACCATACCGGATTGATATCTCATGGAACAAAATAGTTGTATTTAAAAGATTTTACATTCAATATATAAGAATTATAATTAAATTAAAATATAATCAACACGTTTCATATTAGAATACCAAAATAATAACTTCAGATTAACAACTAAAATTTAATAGAATTGCCCTTAACAAAAACAAATACGTTTAATAGTGAATCATGTAAAAAATTGTAATAATAATAGGATTAAATTAAATTGTGAATATTATTCTTTACGTTTGTTAAATGTAATTAACGCATTGTCTTTTTGTTGATATTTCTGTTTACAGGTTGAATTAACGGGTAACAATATATACGAATATATTTGTCAGAGCGATCACGAAGAGATGTTTTCTGTATTAAACCTACCACAAAATCCGGCGGATTTCACAGATTTTATGTTTCCACCGCCTAACTCACGTGGTGAAATCGACCTAGAACGTATATTCTTTTTAAGGATGAAGTGTATATTAGCAAAGAGAAGCGCAGGTCTTGTTACTGAAGGATACAAGGTACGAACCTATCGATGAAATAATTCTATTTTCTTAATTATACATTTTTAGTTTAAATTTTGAAACTTGACGATCATACGAGACTTTGTAAATAGCATAATCATTTTAATTTCGTTCGATTAGAAATATTGGATTTGTGGGTGTGGATAAACATTCTCAAATTGATAAGTTTCTTAGTTTTTAAATTATTTAATAAAATTAGTAGAGAGATAATATTGCAAAAATATATAAAAGAAAAAATAAAGAGAGAGAGAGAGAGAGAGGAAAAATTTATAAACAAAAAATAATAAAAAGATAAATATAACAAAAACGTCCAACATAGTTCACAGGAAATCGTAAAAAACTGAATAACTTTGTAAAAGATACAAACCTTGGGTTAGACTAAGCAGCAACGTTATTGTCCTAGTCACGTACGAATGAGAGAAGAAAAGAAAATAATACAAATGAATACCTTGCAGGTAGATTCAGTTATAAATTCTAAATGACAGATGCCGAACGTTTTATTAAACCGTAACAACAATAGCGTTAATGTTTGAAGTGATTGATACCTAATGACAATGCAGAATAATGTCAAAATGATTAATTTTTATACCTAAAAAAAGATAATTCGTATATGTTTTTACTTTCAACTTTTTCTTTCCCCCTGGTTATTTTTAACGTCACGTTTCTTACAATAATATAAAATATATTTATATATTTATTTATTATTAATTAATATTTATATTTATTATATTTTATAAATTTTTTAAGATCGTCTTGTTGAATTTAAATTAAGACACTAACCTTCCTCATTATTTTTTGTATTTTAAACACACTAGCCACTGCTGTTCTTCGACTTGTGTATTGTTTAGTTTACTTATTTTTCCCTTCTATCTCATATCGACTATTCTCCCTAAAAGTTTCAATAGGCATAGTAAATAGGAATGCGAAGATTCAAGCCATATGTTTCCAATGACAATCTATGGTCAAAGTTGGGAAAAGGGAATGGAAGAAGAAAAGAGGATCGTTGTTCAGTTGGTTGGTAGGTTGATTGGTTGATTGGTTGATTGGTTTGTTGTACGATCGAAAGAAAAACAGTTAAGTCCTCGAAAAAATAAATGTTTGCCAAATAGATCGTTCGTTCTAGCGCTTAAACGATCATGGTGACCGTGACTATCACACCTCTCTTTCTTTCAAGAAAGTCCCATATTGAAGTGAAAGGGAAAGGGAGAGACGAAACATAGTGAGTTTGGTAAGTCATGAATGCGACCCCTGTAATCTGTAGGACGGGCTTCGAAGGGTCCAGAAAACGAGGGTAGCTTTTTCTATGGCACTTAGAAACATACAAAGAACCGGTAGTTGGCTTCTAACCCATTACGTACAAGAATGGTAAGCATTCTATTTGCGTGGCCAACACTTATCTAAGATTTATTCAAACTTTACTATCATTTTCAATTAATACCATTTTCTGATTCTTGGGATACAGTCTACTGTTCATCTTATTTAAATAAAAATAGAACAAAAATAATAATAATAAAATAAAATACAATTGTGATGAGTGGTTGTGGTATAAATCCATATAAAAAAAAAATCAGAAAATAAAAATTTAGAACTTATTATTATATTTTCCTTTATTATTCTTGTTATATTTTTTAACTTACAAGGTAGCCTACGTTGTTCTCAATTTCATAACACATTTTGTATAATCGATTAGAAATTAGACAAATTTGTAGACGAGATTTAATTCATGGAAATAAAAAATGTTTCTCTCTCTATCTCTCTCTCTTTTTCTCTTAAAAAATTGCAAATGAGTTTGAAGATTGCCGACACCTCGACAGAGAGTATAAGCCATTGTCGTAATGAATATCGTTTCAAGATCTTTATAGGGATGTGATTTCTGAACTAAATTGAACTTGTTTCGTTCGCCCTTCTCAAAGTCTCATATCTTCTCTCTCTCTGTTCTTCTCCTCTTCATTCTCCATTAACTCGTGTCCCCCCTTAGTAATAGAGGAAGAGAAGTCCTTCGCAGCACGTACATGCTCGTGTTGCAATGCACCAAAATTGCATAGCATATAGGAAACATATGCAACGCGTTGTGGGGTATATACAAGGAAACTCAGGGTGATGAACGAGCCTATTTGCCTCACAAATGTGTCCGGGATGGTATCAGAGTGGTGATGTACCTACTCGAGACACGAGGAAATCCAGCAACCAAGAGTTTTACGCTCGCTACGGATTATTTTTATTTTACTCATCTCTTCTTCATTGAGCATTCAATTAGTAGCGAAGGAATTGGTAATTTGCCAGGAGGAGAGATTGTTCCGCGAATCAGAAAATCTGCACTTTCTCTCACGTTGGTACTTCGTTCCACGATCATTGAAAAAAGATGATCCTCCTCTTCCTCCTCTTCCTCCTCTTCCTCCTC
>JACGTP010000070.1:452915-463567 GCA_023678845.1 Mischocyttarus mexicanus | reverse complement strand
AACAACAACAACAACAACAACAACAACAACAACAACAACAACAACAACAACAACAACAACCGCAGCAACAACAACCGCAACAGCAAGAAACCCATCATCATCAAATACTGCATCAAACTAGTCCGCAGGATAATTCAAAACGTACACAGACGCAGCAGGAGCAATCTCAACATGGATCTCATCTTCTTCATCATGGATCACCCTTGGCCAATATTCAACAGCAACAGCAGCAGCAACAACAACAGCAACAACAACAACACAGTCCTCAAAGTAATCAACAGAGGAGGCCATATTCAACGTCGTCGAGTTCTTGTGGTAGCACAGATACAATCGATAATCATTTACCTAGTCCAATTGGTTTACATTCTATTCAAACTGGTTATCATCCTCCACCTCCTCCACCTCATCCTCATCATCATCATCATCATCACCATCATCATCATCATCAACATCATCAACTCGCGGACTCGACATCACCGAGTATCGCAGAGACAGGTGGCAGTGTCATCATGTATTCTGACTGTAACTATGATAACAACGACGTTTATAATGGTGTACCAACACCGACAAGTCTTCAACATCACGATGCCTCTTCTTATCAGGCACCACATAGAAATACAAACAGTTCTACAAGTAGCAATGTAAAACAACATCGTCATCATATAGAACAATCAACAGCTGGTTATACCAGCGTTATTGTTGACTCACAACAATACAGTCCAAATCAGCATTATTACGAAACCCATCCACAATTCGTTCACTGACACCAAACGATAATGAAAGTTATGCTTATCGTTGAGACATTGATAACATTACGAATTCGTTAATGATTCTATAACGATTTTAATAAGCGATTATTTTTAACGTCGCCAAATTAAAATCTTAAAGTCCTTCGATGAGATGCATATTATTGAAAACAGAAAAATAATAATAATTATTATAATTGTAATAATAATAATAATAATAATAATAATAATAATAATAATAATAATGATAAAAAGAAAAATATTAAAAAGGAAAAAGACATAAGCATATAATATAATTAATAATAATAATAATAATAATAATGATAAATAATGATTAATACAATAATAATAATAGTAATATTATCATAAAAATAGTAATAATAATAATAATAATAATTGAAACGAAAGTTTCTATAAAAGACATCACTGGATTATCGGTCTCGTCGATGCGTCAATTCGAAAGACTGTTAAATAATTGTATAAATTATTTCAAAAAGAAAACAAAAGCGTCATTTTATCGACATATCAAAGTAAAAATGATCGACCGTCTTGACGAAAATATTTTATGCTTCCTTCTCGTTATTAACGATTTAATAAAAAATTCATTTGAATTTAATTTTTAAATCTTGTTTATAACAGAGAAAGAAAGTATGAGAGAGAGAAAGAAAGAGAGAAAGAGAGAATGAATAAGAGAAAAAAGAAAGAAAGAAAGATATTGTTTGTAAAATAGTATTTGAAATCATTCTTTATTTTCTAATTGTTGTTCTCTAATCTCTAAGTCGATTGATATAATTATTTCAAATTATTATACATTTTATTATTATTATTATTATAATAATTTGATTAATTATATCATACCCACGGTCGTGTGTATATACTTTTCATCTAATCTATGTCTAATTTTAAACTTTCTCCTCTTCTCAGTAGTAAAACATTAAATAAAATCGACCTCGATGTAAACAAAAAAATCGTTTAGAAGGAAAAAGAAAATTAAGCTGCGAAAATTCTTTTTTTTTTTTTTTAGAAAAAAAAATTAATAAAACAGAAACAACATAAAAAAAGAACAAAGAAGATTAAAAGTGAAATGAAAAACCAATGAAATGAATACTTGATTGAGTCACGCTGGACGTGAGTGATAAAAACGTATTTTCTCGAATGATGATAATACCATTATGAATAAATAATATGAAAAGAAAGAAAAAAAAATTTTAAAAAGTTAAAAAAAAAAATTTAAGAAAAAAAGGATATCGCGAGTTTAAAAACAAAACAGGGGAGGGGAGGAGGAGGATTGATAAATCATCTAAAAGAAAGGATTGAGTTTAAAACTCGAAAGCAATTGTGTGTGTGTGTGTGTGTGTGTGTGTGTGTGTGTGTGTGTGTATTTTTAATCGTGGTTGATTCGTTCTAATCGTTGTAAATAGGATTGAAATAAGAGAGAGAGAGAGAGAGAAAACAAAAAATATCGGTCTCAAATCAACGTAGAAACATGTACATAGCGTTTAAAACTATGTATAATAATAATATTAATAATAATAGTAATTAAAATAATAATAATAATTATAATATTAATAATAGTATTAATAATAATATTAATAATAATTGATTAAATTAATTGATTGATCGTTAAACGGAATTATCGAATTTGCTAAAAAAAAAAAAGAAACAAAAAGAAAGAAAGAAAGAAATCAGATGTAAATAGTTATTTCTTACATAGATACGAAGACTGACCGGTGCTTGTGCCAACCGACCAAAGAGACATGCCCTTCGTAATAAAAAAAAAATAAATAATAATAATAATAATAATAATAAAAAAAAAGAAAAAGAAAGAAAAGAAAAGAAAGAGAAAAGTATAACGATGTTATTATCAATTTATTTAACAAACATTACGACCGATTTCCCTCTCACTATTAATTATTTAAGATAACGAAATTTTTAATTAAAAAAAAAAAAAAAAGAAATGAACAATTTTTGTTTATTTTTAACAACACACCCAACCCATATCACCCAATCGAATAATCTTCGACGTAAAACAACATTTTTTCCAAACAAAGTTTCAATTATCGATCAAGAATTTTTATTGTTTAATTTATTTATTTATTTATTTATTTATTTATTATTATTATTATTATTCTTTGTTTTTCTTTCTTTTCCTTTTAATATTTTCTCTTTTTATTATTAGGTGTACAAATAAATTTCCACCGTTCTTATAAAAAAATTAAGCATTTGATGATTTTAAATGATGTAAAATTGCTTGCTGAGTTACTCCGAATATAAGTGCAAGCTTTTTTTTTTGCGTTTGGCACGAATTTTCAACCAATAATGTTTCCAATTCCGCATATTCGTACATTTTCAGCCTTTCCTTACGTATTTTATCTTCAACGTCACAGTCTTCATTCTTGAACTATAAAAACCGTTCATGAAAACTTTTCTAACTTAAAAAAGTCTCGAAATATGCTTCCACAAGCAATCGATGCTCATCAGATGCAGATTTCTTTAAATTAAATAATTGAATCAAACGTTCCCGCAAATGATGGCTTATTCGGCTCAAAACTCGACATTTTCGAAGGAAAAAAAATATCTGTTATCGATATAAAATCACTAATATACCAAGATTATGTTGTCGAGAGATGTCAAACCCTACGATATGACGTTTTACATGAGACAATTTTAACCATAATTTAATCATAAAGTCATATTTTGTTGTACGGTGGAAACTTATTTGTACACCTAATATTAATTTATGTTGTTGTTATTCTTGTTATTATTATTATTACGAGTTTAATATTATTAGAATATTATTTTTCCCTGAATACCGTATAAAACTAATCGAATCCACTTTTCTAAACTCGTCGTCTCTGATCATTCGAATAGAAAAAATCAACGTGATCCTGTTTTTCTTGTTTTTTTTTTTCTCTAGACTATACCAGAGACCAATTGTCACTAGGTACGAACAATAAATTAATTGTTCTCCTAGTATATAGTATTATTCTAGGGTTTGGCTTTCGAATGTCGCGTGCTCGCACCCCAGGGGGTGGTTTTCCCTCGTCAAAAGCCACGTGGCTGTTTATAATCACCGTACATCCCCCCTTCCTCCTCCTCCTCCTCCTCCTCCATCTACTCCTCTTCCTTCCCTCAAACTTTACATAGGATTGTTTTGGAAAAGAAATCGTTGTCCAGAGTTGTTCCCGTTATTCTGTAAACGTCATCTCATTCTTAAAATCATAATCATAGTTCATAGTCGTCATCGTTAGACGATGATAGTCAGTCTATAGTCAAACGAATTTAATTGTTCGTAAATCTTATTCTAAAAAAAAAGGGAGGAAGCCTAATGAAATAAGTCAATCATTCAGTGAAATATTCTGAGATTTATTTTTATTTTTTTTTTAGATGATTAAATGTCAATGTTAAATTAATAATCAAATTTATTTAGAGGATTATAAGAAGAATTTGTTTGTCTTATATTTGAATTTAATCCTTTGCACTATAATTGTTTTTCTAGTTTGTTCTCTCTCGGTCAACTATGATTGAATTTTTATGATTTTTATATGTCATGTTAGGTATGAAGTTAATTACTTTTGTAGTTATTTAAAGTTCAATGTTTATATTAACACATATTCGTTCGAATAATTTTTTGTACACTGCTATTCGTAAAATAAGGGGCATTTCTTTGATAATATTTATAAAAAATTATAAGGTTTACTATAAAAACAACTTGACTTGTTAAAAATCAAATATCTATTCAGTGATTGATATAAAATAAATTTTAGTTCTTTATTGGAATAATATAGAAATTAGAATTTAATTTATATATATTTTTTCATTTTTTGACACTATCTGTAGAAATAACCATATTCTTTGGTTTATATAAAAACAACCTTACTTGTTAAATTACCTTTGCAATATTATACAACGTAACTGAAACTAAAATCAGTTCCTTATTGAAATTATCACTGTTTGATATAATAACATTAAAATTTAATTTATTTAGAATTAAAATAACACGAATCAATTATTTTTTGTAAATATACAAATGACGAATTGGTAATTGTTTGCAAAATGACGAATTTTTGTCATGCGGACGAATATGTGTTAATAAACGATTGTCTTTTATGTACGTACACATAATTTCAAAGGATTTTTTCAATAAAACTACTTCCCACTAATTTATTTTATTAAGCTATATGAAATGACACTTCAAATTATTGAAAATGTAATTTCATAGTGCAAAGATGTGACTTCATAGTGCAAAGGATTAATAAATGACTTATGTTGTATTTTATCATCAACGAAGCTAGTTTAGGATAATTCATATAAGATATTACAAGTGTTAGATAAATTTGATAGTCTTCATTTCTAAAATATAACCCTCCTATATAATAAAAGTGTTACAAAAATTAAATCTCTATTCGAAAAACAATCCGCATAAAGTCTTGCTACTTGGTTTTTGATTTTCTTTCGTTTCAAAATTGACTCGACTACGTTAAAACCGTCACAGAGAATCTGATTTTAATCATTGATTGATCAATATCAAACAAAATTATCTAAAAATTATAGTATTAGATTGTCAAGTAATGAAATGGAGCAAATACGAATTCAATTATGTGCATTTTTTGCTCCATTTCATACTTAACACACCTAATAATTAAGATCTCATTTTAATTTTTATTTGAAATTAATTTGTTTTGTTTTTTTTTTTTTAAATAGAATAGAAAATAAGAGAAAAGAAAGAGATAGGAATAGAAAAATAAGAAGATATCAGATTATATCAAAAGACTAGTAGTCTGACCAAGAGGAAAAGAAAAGAAAAGGAAAGAGATAGAAGAAGAAAAAAAGGCGTGAAGAGGGATATGGTAGATCGGATACAACAACGGGGGGTTCTATTATAAAAGGACCTGTATGTATGTGACGAATAGAGTAAAAGGGATCGATTGTGGGTCGTGTGCGGCTCGTTAAATCGTTCGCAACTGATGAATAGGGAGGGAACATGTAGCTGGGAGGATTCAGTAAAATTGTGCGATCACTCGTTATCGAAAGCACCAAAAGAATGATTGCCTAGGGTTAACGTAACTGTCGTTCATATTTTGGCTAGAAAAAAGTCGGTCAAAGAGAGAGAGAATAAATTTAAAGACACTTTTCTTTAAGTGGAGAATGAATGATATAACTGACGAAAATAAACACTTCCTTTACGAATTTTTTTCAGAGATATGGTTAAAGTAAATAGATTGAAATATTTTGCATGTTACAAAGCATCGATTGAACAATATTCTGTAATTTTTTTGTAAACAAATATCGAGAAATAAGCCCGGTGATAAAGCATTTGCGGTTTCAGAGTAACCTCGTGTGACGGGCGATGAATTTTTTTTATTTTAAGTAGAACTAATTGGAATTTTCGAATAATTCTACTTTCATTCTACGACTATACATTTGCCGAATCTATGATTAAAATTTCAAAGCAATCGGTATTACTATTTTTGAGATATCGTGGAGATGAGTTATATTAGGTTGTCCCATAAATTTCTTCCTTTTTTTCTTAATTAATTTTTTATATTTAATATTTAATATATTATATTGTATTTACTAATATTAAATTCTATAATATTATGATAGAAAAAATATTTTATACTAAAATATAAGAAAGAAATTTATAGGACAAAACCTAATAAAAACACAGTTTTGAGAAAGTTTTGAAATTCAAGAAATTAGTTCGATCAATCAACTGACTTATTCCAATTTATGTACATGTAAATTAAGATAAAGCAAGGATCTGATATGGATTATGGTAGTACGATGTCAGATGTCGAAAATTTGTCCTTGTTTATTATCGCGGATAAATCATTTATTCGAATTCAAGAAAAGTAGGGTAATCTAAAGGGAACACCACAACCACTACTACCACCACCACCACCACCAGTTGGATGAAAGTGGAATAAAGCTGAGAAAAGAGACGACGAGTTTTACTGCGATCTAGAAAAGAGAAAAACTAGGGCGTCGAGAGGATTAATATAAATATAGTTGATGGTCGGCAATTTACCGAAGTATGGCTGTCGACTAATAAATCATATTGGTATATATACACATATATTTAATATAATTATGTTCAATATATTATATATATATATATGTATAAATATATTATATATATGTAAAGAGAATATAATCTCTTTAAATTGAGCGCGCATAATGAGATGCGCGCACGCACCCACCACACCCATTGGAGGTGCTGGTGGGGAATGAGTCATCATTAAGGTGATGAACTAATTGGCACGTAATAAGGAGAGTAGAGAACAAAGGAACAGTTGAAAAAGTCATAAGAAAGAACACGGATAAGTGAGAGTGGATAAGTGACTTTAATTGTCGTTTCTCTTATTTATTTTTACAGGTAACATAAATCTGTTACATATTGTGTATAGCAAGAACAACTTATATAATAAATCTCTTATTTATTTTTACAGAGAAACAAATTTGGTCATTTAATTGCGTAATCCTGACCCCTATTTATAATTAAGATATTATATATATATATATATTATATATGTATAAATATATTAAATATATGTGTATATACATAATATATATGCTATTATACAAATATATATCTAGTGTTTATTTACTTATATTTATATTTATGTATTTATATATATTTTTTATCAATTGAATACAAAACAACATGTGAAAGAAAAATAATTCATATACACGATGAACAAATATTTGGTCTTTTATTTATTTATTTATTTATTTATTTATTTATCTATTTATTTAATTTAACAAAACACAGAGTTTTAAACCTATCCATTTTCGTATACAAAGAAATATTATTTCTTTTAAATCTATATCCCAGAATACGTTAATAATATTAATAATATAAAATTAAAAAATACTTAAAAGGTTTATACACACGTTATCTGATAAGTTATTCTTTTTTCATTATTATATTGGGGGATTGAATAAAAGTAAGTTTCTGGGTATTTTCCTACTGAATGACTACAGGATCTATAACTTTATTAATTTTAATTGGATCTGCATACTTGAAATTGTTTTAAAGCTGATATTTTCATAGAGTAATTAAAATTAAAATAAACCAAAATAAAATTATAATTAAAAGATAGAATTGTATTTCATGTTTTGAGTAATATCAACTTAAAGAAAAGATATTTAGTTTTCAAGTTAAACATACTTTGTTTCTAATTCTCTATTTCTATGGTCATATTCTCTATCAAGTTTACCTATTACTAATTATAAATTATATCAAGTAGATAAATCTGTAAAAATTGATTCCATTAAAGGAATAACAATATTTAGTTGGTCGGTTAACACGTGTCATAAAGAATAACATATGCGTTGAGATTTTCAAGGGACATGAGGAGGGTGATAAAAGGACCGTGTAGGAAATGATGCGTTATTCGCCAAGGATTAAGAACATAAAGGCAAACGATTTCCGAAAGGATGAGAGGGAGTGTTAGTACTTCTCGAATAAACTAAATGGTACACAGGTTCTGTGTGCGTAAACGCTATGAAAAATAATACTTGGAATGAAACGTGCCAGGGATTTCTATAAGAATATATATCCTCGAGAAAATATTTAAAAAAAGAATCCTTTAATGGAAAAATAACATCCTTGAACGAGAAACGCGTGCTGCTAACTTGTTTAAATCTCGTTACTTCATCATTTTCGTTGAGATTTCGACAGTGTTTTGTTTTTTTTTTTAATATAATACTTTTTCATTATTTTCTTTTCGCGAATTATAATTATTACTTTTTATAATTGTACTTTTATATAATATTAATAACTAACCAGCATATTTGTGTGTGTGTTTATGGGAATATATTTTTTATTCTTTTTTTTTTTCTAGGAAACAGGTAAGACAGATACGTGAGTTGAACAAAAATGATTTTTTTTTCTGATTGTAAGATTCTAAAGACATTATATATTTTGTTGGTGGAAAAAAAGTGTCGGATTTTCTCATTGAATTGTGAACAAAAATCCGACACTTCTTTTCCACCAACCTAATATTATTTATTTTTCATTTATTGCAAAATAAATATGTTTTACATATATTTATGTTTAATAAAATATGCAAAAATATACCGTGCATATGCATAATAATATACATTAAGTCTCATTTAAAAACCTTAACGCATACACTATAAAACCATTCAAAATCGTAGATGTAATCATTGAATGATTCAATTGAGAGATATAATTTAATCACACGAATCATTTCAAGTTGAAAAAAATAATAGATATATTTTTTAATAAACAAATATTGATTTCTAGTCGCTTTTACTTTGGGAAAAACAATTTTTGAAAAAACCTTTGATAGATTATTTATTGTACTAAATATCAAATATATATATATATACAAATATGTATATAATATTGTTCATATACTTTAAAGTGTATATATTTGCATATTAATCCTCAATCCAAATTATAATAAGCTTACCCAATTTTCCAAATTTATTACAAATAAACCAATTACCGTTAAATTCGTATTTCCTTTCGTTAGTATAAGCATAAATTAAAATAAAATATTAAAAAATAATAAAGATTTTAGATTAAACGAATGGATACAACATATCTCTCATACTAGTTTTGTCACAGATACCGAAAAAGAAATCACAAACGAATAGTATCGCGGTAGAAAATATATACAAGCGTACTTGGATACACAGCAAGCTAGAAAAAAAAAAAAAAAGAGAAAAGAAAAGGGAAAAAAAAGGTGGAGAGTGGGTAGGTGGATGGGTGGGCGGATGGTAGGAGAAAGAAAAAAGGAAATGGAAAAAGCGAGTAGCGGATAGGGAAGAGGATTGGGGGATGGGAATGGAAGGGTGAGGTGGAGTAAGAGGAAAGTGGAGGGGTAGAGGAGGGATAAGGGGAGGGGGATAAATCTGGTAGGAGTTGATATCACGTAGAGGAAGATGCGCAAGCGCGGGACAATTTAAATCCTAGAAGGTTAAATTCGTATGTGTTGAGTTGGGTACCTAACACACATACAAACACACACACACACACACACAAACACTGAGAGAGAGAGAGAGAGAGAGACACGTATACACACACAATGATAAAAGGTATATATGGATGGGTATATATATATACACAGATACATTTTCAGTACATACACGTAGATCAGAGAACGGGTCTCCACCGTGCAATCAAGAGGTAGGGGGTGCTTTAGGAGAGGTTCACTCTGGTAACCAAGGTAACGGCACGTAACACCGCCCACAACCCTCAGGCTGTCTTGTCCGATGTGTTTGCTCGATGATTTTATAACAATTACGGCCTATCCCCGTATTATTGCCTATATATGCCTACTCCCTCTGGCAATGCTACATCTTCCACGCACACAATTATAGAAACACGTACGTACATACACGTTGGGTAGATATATATTTATTTTATATATATATATGTATGTATGTATGTATGTATGTATGTATATATACTTACATAGTTTCTTAGAGATATATAACTATCAACCTCATCATCCTCGTTCTCGTTTTCGTCCTCGTCCTTGTCCTCGTCATCGTCTACGATAAGAGGAAGCTTTCTACGACACTTCTTCTTCCATCAGAAACAACGCTAGTGATAAGTATAATACTTATTTCCACTCTTTGTAACTTGGCACCGTTTCTTCTATTTCTTTTTATTTTATTCGTCCAACTTTTACAAGCACTAATTATTCGTTTAACGTTGATTATCGATCACGTTACTCTTATAACTGATCTTTAACTGTTTAGAAAGGGTACTTGTTAACTTTGAGAGAGAAAGAGTATTTATTTAAAGTTAACAAAAATATATATTAATAAATAATAATTTATAATTATTATTAAAATGTATACAATATTTGTAAATATAAGGGATATGTATATAACTGTTACGGATAATATTATTAAGTATGTCAA